>CM039512.1:16404524-16462024 GCA_022432975.1 Begonia masoniana | reverse complement strand
AATTCAGGTACAAGTATCATCACTTCACAAGGCAAATAAAAGTTAAAAAATATGAAACCATTAAAATTGAAAAAACAAAATTGCAAAATTTAGAGAGAACAAGAGACTGGACAATCAATAATTGCTCATATCATGAAACATGTGATGTTATGATAAGTTAATGGTTGTCTTTTTTTTTTTTTTTTCTAATTCCACAATCATGTATAATATTTGATGCGTTATTGTAGATAAAAGGTTGTACTACAATGTCAGCCTAAGGAAGAACCTGAAAAAAGTTGTGACTCGAAAAGCAGATTGCATGAGGTATTCCACAGCAATTCTGCAAGTTCCAAGTTATACGAGAGTCTTGATGAGTTCAAAGTCCTACCATTTCCACCAAAAAAGTACACCCCAGATGTTTCCTGAAAAAAAAAAAAAAAAAAAACATCAGCCAGCCCATTTGTTTTATCTTCATGAATTCTCAAATTTTGCCCCAACAAACTATTTAGACTGCATTATTGAAACACAAGAATGAAAATTTTACATGAAGTAGAAACGTCCCACCACTTTAATAGCACCAAAACGGCCATTAGTTGAAGATAGGATATTGAAAACATATTTTCAGACATCATTCCAGAAACAATATATTTTTATAACAATCAAAATAGTGTTTTCTTTATTGTTATAGGAAACAAAATGTATAAAAGCAAAAGTCAACAAACAGAAGGATAAGATATTTCATGAAAATGAAAATAATTCAAGAAAAAAAAAAAAAGGTTTTTTTTTTTTTTTTTTTTTTTTTTTTTTTTTTTTTTTTTTTTTTTTTTTTTTTTTTTTTTTTTTTTTTTTTTTTTAAGTCATCTGTATTTCTTTTCTGAACAAACATTTAAATCAAGTAATTTTGGTCATCAAAAAAGAAAAAAAAAAAAAAAAAAAAAAAAAAAAAAAAAAAAAAAAAACCTTTAACATTATCTTAACTGGGATCTATGGCTTACATTTTGAATACTCGTAGGAATAAGCACAAGGGTAATGTGTAAATTCACTGAACTGTTTACCAGATACAGTTTCTTTGTTGACCTGTACATCAAGAACTAAAGGAAAAAAGTGTTCATGCAGGGAAAATTTATCACCAAATACTCTATTTTCGAAAATAAATCAGCCTCCTATCTGTAATGATAAGTTAAGTATTTACAAAATCCCTTTAGTTGATCAAAACTTTCTTTCCGTAGCATCTATGAATTAATAAGGAAAAACGTGTTCATGCAGGGAAAATTTATCACCAAATACTCTATTTTCGAAAATAAATCAGCCTCCTATCTGTAATGATAAGTTAAGTATTTACAAAATCCCTTTAGTTGATCAAAACTTTCTTTCCGTAGCATCTATTGAATTAATAAACAAACTTCAAAAAAGCATTCCCACATTGGAGACAGTATATTGCAATGAAATATATAACAAATCAGCTTCACCATTGTTGTACTGACGATTTTGATTGATATACAAATATCAGAATATTCTTACCACTTCTATGCGTAAAGGATGTGACATTTACAACTCGGGATGGAATAGGACTGTTCTTCATAAGTGGCAGTAGAAGTTTGGTCAAACAGAACGGGCCAATATAATTTGTAGCCATTACTCTACAGAATAAAAAGACTATTGAGAACGCAGTACACCAATCTTTGAAAGCACTAGACTTTTGATAGACTAGGTAGTAAATTCATTAAGACACGAGTATAGGCACATGTTCAAGTTAGTTTTCATAAAATTGTGGCAATTAGAATGAATTACAGCTTTAATCCAAAATCAGTTGTAGAACTATTTCATGTTTCTGTGACAAACAAAAGAGTGAAAGAAGATAATTACAGATCATAGCCCTCGGATGTGAATCGCGACGATGTGGCCAATATCCCAGCATTGTTTATCAAGAGTTGCACAGAAGGGTGCATTTCTGACTTCTGAAGCCATTGCTCAAGGGAGTTTCTAAAATTAACTATGGACTCGAAAGATGAGAGGTCAACCTGATAAGCTTTGACAAGGGCATCCTTGTTCTGATCCTTCATCTTCTGCATAGTCTGGAAATATGGGTAACAAAATACATAACAACGAAAAAAAATCAAGTTAAAAGCAGTGGAGCATTATTTTATGAAAGTACTTAGATTCAATAGGCATACCCTGGACAAAAGATGGGGTGAACGAGCAGCTGCAAAGACATTAATATCAACAAATTGAAGTGCAACATATAATAGAAATAGCTTCCACAACATGCTTATAATCACAATCCAGCACAAAGACAGAATTTGAATCAAGGACGCCTTTATCTCGAACTTTAACTCTATTTATTAAAGATCACTATTTATAATAAAAACATTAAACAATTTTTGGTATCAAAAGTTGTTTGAATGACAAAAATGGATTAAAAAACTTAGATTGTGCATATCAATCTAGTAAAGAAACATTTACAAACTAGGAAAATATTGAAACTTACATGCTTAGAATTAGCCCTTTTTCTATGGATTCAATCAATTTTAAATTCAAAATTGATTGAATCCATAGAAAAAGGGCTAATTCTAAGCATGTAAGTTTCAATATTTTCCTAGTTTGTAAATGTTTCTTTACTAGATTGATATGCACAATCTGAAGTTTTTTAATCAATACGATGAGATCTACAACTGACCGCACTAATGTTCTAAGAAATATTTGACCTCAAAGAAGAAAACTATCATTACGATAAACAGCGAAAAAAATTGAATGGATTAAGTTTCAGTTCCAAATTTGGAAGGTAAAATTTGCCAAAAATAAAATATTTCACTTTCATTCATATTATCAAATATGCAGTCAATGCACGTGACTCAATGAAATATATTTTTGATAAGTTGAAGAAGAACCTCATCTAGCTTAGCAAGGAATTGAAGCAGGAAAGGAATTAGCACAGACCAAGAACAACATAGAAGCCATGCTTAGAAAGTGCAAGAGCAGTGGCAGCACCCAAACCAGATGTAGCCTGTCTCATTATAAAGTTTAAATTTCAGCAGTTATGTATATAAAATTCAAAAAAAGAAGCTTTTGATTTGATTGAAGAAACAATTTCAAAAACACATACGCCGGTAACTATGCAGATCGGTCTTGAGCTCAGTCCCGTAGAAGTACAAAACTTAGCAGATTGTGACTGATTTTTCCTCCATGGAATGAAGAGAGACAGAAAGCTTTGCAAGAATAGGACTGCGTATGAGTAGATAAGAGAGAGAGTCCACAGCACTGACATTCTCCAAAACTCTATGGACCAGAAAAATTGCCAGGTCTCCTGTAACTCATTCATCATTTACCTTCATCATTCATAGCAGCGTTAGATTAATAAACCTAGATGCAATCAGATAATTTTGGAACAAATAATTAATCTGCAATAATAATGTCACAAAACTATTATTTTGGAGCATCATAAACTGTTGATATTTTAAAAGGAAAACCGTAGACATATTAGAACCACCATTTATAAAAGAAGGAATCAATGCAACTACTGAACTTTAAGAAATTCATCACATTATCCTACTTTTAACACAACTTCCATTGGGATCACTCTGTTCCATCCCAAGTCAGCAGTCTAAGAAAAAAGACTTCATAATTGGAATGCAAACTTTGAATCCCAGTTGTGTTGATTGTTTGTGTTATTGTGCATTTTTTGTACATCTCTCCCATTCTTATGCACATTCCATCCATCAATATAGTGCTGCAGACCAAAAAACTGAAATTGCAACAAACTTTTAAACTAATATAAGTTTAATTACAAACTTCCGGCGTGGTCTAGAATAATGAAAATTAGACCTGACTCCCTAAATTACACAGAAATAAGCTTGGATTTCAAGCACAGGAGAACCTAAACAAGAAAATCAGATCATTTCCCTACTAAATCACGTAACAAATGCCAAATCAGAAAGTTATATTTTGAAAAATTAAACGGAAATGAAAAAAAATAGACGTTTACAGGGGAGAACTTGGTGAAACTGCCATGAGTCTCTCAAGAACAATCTTGTCGAGGAGAAGCTGAAAAAGCTGCAGAAGCAGGTGTTTTTGGATTGGATTGAATTTTTCAGAAATTACTGATGAATGGGAAAGAGCTAGGAAAAGATTTGCAAAACTGGTGCCCGATTGAATGTTGATTCCCACCACATCACCTTAATTTGAGTAAATCTATGAACCATTGAAATTATTTGATAGTGAGGAAGACCAGCTCGATGCTTTCCACTTTGCCGGAACTACTACGGTTAGACTCCATATAATTTGCTTAAGACTAGAAAAAAGACCAAAGTAACAAATTTAAAAAAAAAATGCTAACTCTGCAACCAGGAAATTGACTACTTTCGCTTCGTCAGAGACGATCCAGAAATGTCAGCAATGGTGAGCAAATAGCTCCACCAACAAACTTGCAGAAACGAAAGTAGTTTTCCTTAAGCATGAAACTATTTTATTTCGATCATACTCTCTTCTTCGCTCTTCGTTTTTCTTCCATCAACGTCAAATTTCAAAATTGCTTTTTTTTTTTTTTTTTTTAAAGCAAAAAGGCTTCTAACATTCTCACCATAAACAGCAGGCATTAAGTTAGGTCACTAATTGTAGAACATTTCAAGACCGAGGGCGAGGAATCCTACCGTCACAACGCCGGAGGTTGGCGACTCAATTGTGGGGAGACGATGGATAAGCGACGATATGGAGCGTTCCCTGAGCGCTCTAACGCAAGGACGATCAGCGTCAAATACGGTAAAAAGTCGGAAGTGTGAGGAACGCCTAAATTTATTCAAGCTTTCGCTGAGTACGGAGGTTAGGGCAGAATTGCCGAAGTCCGAGTTTCAAAGGCAGAAACGGGCCGACCAGTAGTCCACTCAATGTTCGATGGCGTGGTGAGGAGCTTCACTGGCCGAAGCTGAAAATCGATCGATCGAGGCACATACCGCATAGCTCAGGTTTCTGCAAGAACGATGAAGCTCGATACTCCGACGCCATTAATATTGAGAGTATGTATCGCTTTGGAAATGCCCTTATCTGCCCAAAAAAGATCAATTTTTGAAATTTAGTTTTGTTAACTCGAAGTTTGGATATCAACAATCCGAGAGAAATGGAGATTGAACTTTGGTACACTTTCATATATATATCTTTTTTCACTTCATCAGGAACGAGCCGACTTTCTCGGCACAGTTTCCTGCGTAAAGAATTTCCTTTTCTCAGTTGGTATTGTTAATTTCCTTTCTTTCTGAACCAGAAGAGCAACCTTGAGTTCTTCAATCAAATTTTAGTGCAAATTTAAGTCGGAATGAGCGAATTTTTGGAAAATTACGACGTGTAAATTTTTGGTAATTCATGACTCGTACGAAAAATTAAAATTTTAAGTTGACGTTAGAGAGAATATTGAAGGGATTTATTCGGAAAAAATTTTAATGGAAAAACCAAAACCCAATTAAAATAAAAAGAAATAATTTAAAAATAAAATAAAATTTTAAAACGATAAACCTTGGCTGAAACAAAAAAGAAAGAGGGAGAGACAGAACCCTGGTCGCCGCGAGAGAGGAGAAGAAAGGCCGACGCCAGAGCGACCTACGTTCGGCCGGATCTTGGTGTCAAAATCTTTGTCTCGAAGAGTAGATTGACGTTGGTGTAGGGCGTTTTTGAAGGTAAGCTCTCTAACTCCCGATTTTTGCCCGAAAAGTTTCGGGTTTTTGATATTTTTGTTGATCTGTGATTTGAGGTCGATGGTGTTGTGTCAACAGCAATTATGATCGGAAAAGATAATTCTACTAATAGTCCATAAAATGTTTACAGAGAATAGGAGAGTTAGAGTGAGAGAATAGGAGAGTAAGAGTGAGGGAGAAAGAGAGATTCAGAGAGAGAGAGAGAGAGAGAGAGAGAGAGAGAGAGAGAGAGAGATAAGAAAAACAGACAAATCAATCCACACTTCGCCCACGCCCACGCCCCTCCCCTCCTGGTAGTGGTTATATCTGCTTCCTTCTCCAATCTCCAACGGCATGGACACGTCGGCAGCTTCCATCACCTCTTCTTGGGCTTGGGCTCGTCTAAGATTACTGCACCTCCTCCTGGTAGTCCATCTCTGCAGCCCATCAAAGCCTCTTCCATAACAGTCCTTCCCCTTAACATATCCTTGTCCTCAAGGATCAAGGATAAAAAATTTGGAGAACAATAGAATCATATGCGCTTCGACACTCGGCTTCTTCAACCCTCTGCCTCGTTTGAATTATCATCCAGTTCTGCTACAGAGCCAAGCGACTGAATGAATGAACTTTGCTCCAAGACATTTTCCTCTGCTCTCTTCACCAGTAATAAATTTTTTTCCTGAGCTGGAAGAAGAAATTACTCCCATAGATTTTCGATCTCGATCGAACTCCAGTGTTGCAATTCTATGTTCAATTTTTTTCCATTGTTGACAGCACCGCAGTGAGCAGAATGTGTGCCACGAACCAATTCCTTCAGGAAGTCGCATGTTTTCCACCAAAACCTTCAATGCTGCTTCGGTGGGCATGCCATTGGCAACAAAGTGATTTCCAGATTGTTCAACACCAGGCATCATTACAAATAGCAGAAATCTTTGCAATCATTTGAAGATTAGCGTCCATTTTATTTAGCCAGCCATGTATTTTTCCATCAAAAGGATTATATGTTGTCCCTTCAACATCAAAGTCCCGAATAGCACCGGGTCTAGAACCAATAGCCACAAGTTTTGCCACAGCAATCTGATTGGTTGTCAAAGTACCTGTTTTGTCGGAACAAATGACAGTTGTACAACCAAGAGTTCCAACACTAGGCAGCATTCGAACAAGTGCATTCTTTTGATCCATTTTTCGTGTGCCAAGTGCCACGCATGTTGTTATAACTGCGGGTAGACCTTCTGGAATAGCAGCAACAGCCAATACTATAGCAATCTCAAAGTAATATGTGCACTTCTCGAAGGAGAACTTAAAGTTCCGCGGCCATCCATCAACGTATTCCCAAGTGAGAAAGTATTTCACATTGATAAGCCAAACAAGAGCACAAATCACTCCAATGATAATAGTTAAAAGCTCTCCAAACTCATTCAACTTTTTCTTTAGTGGAGTATCTTCTTCATTTAGTGATGCTTCTTGAATCTGTGAATGCACCTTTCCTATTTCAGTATTCATCCCTATCTGGGTAACTATGCATATGGCATTCCCATTCACTACAGTTGTCCCAGCAAAAACCATACATTTCTTACCTTGAATATCAGTATTTCTGGCACAATCTTAACATGTTTGCTGACTGCTTCACTCTCCCCTGTCAATGACCCTTGTTCAATCCTGAAAGTAGAGCTGATTAAATTCAATACCTGCATATCAGCAGGCACTTTATGTCCAACCTTCAATTCCACTATATCTCCAGGAACTAGTTCCTTTGCAGGAAAATTTGGCAAACGCTTACCATCTCGAATCACAGTTGCCTGTTCCGACTGAATTTCTTTCAAAGCTTCTAATGCTTTCTCAGCATTGCTCTCCTGCCAAACTCCCACAATGGCATTTACAATCGAGATCAAGAAAATTACAAGTGGTTCCACAAATGCAGTAATCTCCATCTCACCACCTTCATCCCCATCATACCAGGCAAGAATAAAAGGTACAACTGCTGCAACTAACAATATTCTAACAAGGGTGTCGTTGAACTGTCCCAAAATTAATTTGAAAATTGAAGTGCCTTCATGTTTTTCCAGATTACTCAATATAGGTTCTAAGAAAATAATAGGATCATAAAAAAGAGAATGCCACCGTGTTATGAAGCCCAAGTAGAGGAAAATACACAACTGAGGCTTGTAATATAATTTTTTTCTCGTTGATTTATAGTTTCGAATCTTACGAATTAAAACTTCAGAGCCGGTTTTCCACGATACCCACTCTAGAGTGATCTGAAGAGTTGCATTTGGCGGTACAGCACCATCAATCTCAGAGGCTGGCTTACCATCATCCCCAAACCCATATTGTGGTTTCACAGTCAGTAGTACCTTCTCCCCCTTCTTCCTCGTCTTAACAGCCTTTGATAAAGTAGGGCAGAAATATCCCTCTTGGACAGCAAACTCTACTCCATCGGACTTGGCAACGAGAGTTCCATCCTCCGGCTGAGCTTCAAACTTGACCAGTACTTCATCCGGGTCTAAGAGAATGGGGAGCTGTTCAGGAGTACAGTCTGCAGTTCCGTTAGCAGAAACCTTCCTACCATTCTTCAATGAGGTGTATGTTGTGTAAAATGGTAGGAATGGAGCACTGTGTACTGGCTGTTCTGCCCCGTGCTCATCCGATTACGGCTGACCCTCAGCTCCGATTGGTGCGCTGGAAGAAGGCAAAGATGAATCGTCCCTTGCTTGCTGTTGCTTCTGCCCAGATTCCGGTAAGATGGAGAGTCGGCGCCATCTCCGCGACAGGAATTGTGCTATTGATTCTCAGCAAAAGAAGTGGTATCCTGGCGATACCGAGTTCCGGCCAGGGTCAGCTACCACCAGGTTGATGTACTCCGGGGCCGCGACTGATACTCGGCCAATTTCGTAAGCATGGATAAAATTCTAGAGAGGAGAGAGAGAGAGAGAGGAGAGAGAGAGAGGAGAGAGAGAGAGAGAGAGGAGAGAGAGAGAGGAGAGAGAGAGAGAGGAGAGAGAGAGAGGAGAGAGAGAGAGAGAGAGGAGAGAGAGAGAGAGAGAGAGGAGAGAGAGAGAGAGAGAGGAGAGAGAGAGAGAGGAGAGAGAGAGAGGAGAGAGAGAGAGGAGAGAGAGAGAGGAGAGAGAGAGAGGAGAGAGAGAGAGGAGAGAGAGAGAGGAGAGAGAGAGAGGAGAGAGAGAGAGGAGAGAGAGAGAGGAGAGAGAGAGAGAGAGGAGAGAGAGAGAGAGAGAGGAGAGAGAGAGAGGAGAGAGAGAGAGGAGAGAGAGAGAGAGAGGAGAGAGAGAGAGGAGAGAGAGAGAGGAGAGAGAGAGAGGAGAGAGAGAGAGGAGAGAGAGAGAGGAGAGAGAGAGAGAGAGGAGAGAGAGAGAGAGAGAGAGAGAGAGGAGAGAGAGAGAGGAGAGAGAGAGAGAGGAGAGAGAGAGAGAGGAGAGAGAGAGAGGAGAGAGAGAGAGAGAGGAGAGAGAGAGAGGAGAGAGAGAGAGAGGAGAGAGAGAGAGAGAGGAGAGAGAGAGAGAGAGAGGAGAGAGAGAGAGGAGAGAGAGAGAGAGGAGAGAGAGAGAGGAGAGAGAGAGAGAGGAGAGAGAGAGAGAGAGAGAGGAGAGAGAGAGAGAGAGGAGAGAGAGAGAGAGGAGAGAGAGAGAGAGAGGAGAGAGAGAGAGAGAGAGAGGAGAGAGAGAGAGAGAGAGAGGAGAGAGAGAGAGGAGAGAGAGAGAGGAGAGAGAGAGAGAGGAGAGAGAGAGAGAGGAGAGAGAGAGAGGAGAGAGAGAGAGAGGAGAGAGAGAGAGGAGAGAGAGAGAGAGGAGAGAGAGAGAGGAGAGAGAGAGAGGAGAGAGAGAGAGGAGAGAGAGAGAGAGAGGAGAGAGAGAGAGGAGAGAGAGAGAGAGAGAGAGAGGAGAGAGAGAGAGAGGAGAGAGAGAGAGAGAGAGAGAGAGGAGAGAGAGAGAGAGGAGAGAGAGAGAGGAGAGAGAGAGAGGAGAGAGAGAGAGAGAGAGGAGAGAGAGAGAGGAGAGAGAGAGAGGAGAGAGAGAGAGAGAGAGAGAGGAGAGAGAGAGAGGAGAGAGAGAGAGAGAGAGAGAGAGAGAGAGAGAGAGGGGGGGGGGGGGGAGAAAGAGAGAGAGAGAGGAGAGAGAGAGAGAGAGAGAGAGAGAGAGAGAGAATCTCCAACGGCATGGACACGTCGGCAGCTTCCATCACCTCTTCTTAGGCTTGGGCTCGTCTAAGATTACTGCACCTCCTCCTGGTAGTCCATCTCTGCAGCCCATCAAAGCCTTTTCCATAATAGATGGTTTGGTGTTTTTAGCACGAATCGACCGGAAAAGAGGTAAGAAACGGATTGGAAACAAGTTTTCGCGAAAAAGGGTCGGAAAAACACGATTTTTCGACCCGGCCGAGTCAACTCGGGTCCAAGGTCGAGTTGGGCCTGGGCTGGGTCAGGCCCACCCCGAGATGGGTCGGCCCGGGTTCGGGCCAGGCCGAGTCAGCACCAGCCGTTTTTGGCCGGATCCGACCCGAGCCCTCTAGGTCGGGTTCATGCGGATCGGTCTGATCGGTTCGGGACCGATCTGAGTCCGACCCTTGACCGTTGACTTAAACAGTTGACCATTGACTTTGAACGATGATTGTTGACTTAGAACGTGACTGTAGATTTTAATTACATAATATGGGAGATCTTTTCCTATGAGGATGCAAATTTTAAGGCTTGTGTTGAAAGTTCCTAGGTTACACACACATAATGTCCTGTGTCTTGATGTTTCCCATTTAATGGAATTCCATTGGATCAACAAAGTTTGTCAAGGATCTATTTTGATTCTTTTTGAGGCTGAAACCAAACTAAACTAAACATGGTTCCAGCCCGAGATGTAATGGAAGAAGAACTAGTATATAAAAGATATAATCTACTTAGGTCAAGATTGTTTTGAAAGTAAATTAAGGTTATGGAAAACAAAACAGTCGACTCATTAGGAAAGGATACGCTTTATACATAAGTGGAAAATGCATAGATTTTGGATAATTTTTTTTTTTTGAGTCAGAACTTTTTCATTCAATTTCAACAAGGGCCCTTAATGGTAAAAAAGGAGGCGTCAATGATACTCATAACACAATATTTTGTCTTTTGTAATTTTCTCATTGAAAATGCAAAATAAGTGTACTTTATTGCATGCTTCATCGATCTTTCCACAACCAAACACAAGGAAATTTTGGTATAAGACCAAAAGACGAAGAAAAAAAGGTTTTTATGTGTTACAAAACAAAAAAAAAAATGGATTTATAAAAAAGAACTCGTAATTTGGTTAAATGTTTTTGGGTTTAATGACATAGAAGTGAGTAAAGACTCACTTTTTCTTCTTCTTTTTCGATTTCCTCAACACCTACTGACTTTTTTTAGTGTTTGAACTCACGAAACATCAAGGTTTTTCTTTCTCTGAGTGTAGTGTGTGTTAACGGCCGTGCACTGTTGGGGGGACATGTAAAACCACGCAGAACTATAGGGAGCACGAAGCAGTGGTTTTAATTACTCAATGTCCATATATTTTAAGTAATCCAAAATTTGATTGTCATGTAATTTTGATTATGAGAGACCTTATTGATCCTATCTCTCCTTGTCTCTCTCTTTGTAGAATCATGGGGAATGGGTGAAACTCTGCAAAGCTAGAGGGAGCTTGAAGAAACAAACTTAATTACTCAATTTCTCATGGTTTTAAGCTCTCTGAAATTTGATTGTCATGTATGTTTGGTTACCATAGAAGTTGACCTGCTGTTTACAGTCCTTTATGGGGCTTAAAGTTTGTCATTTTTTCTTCAGTCTTTATGAGCTTTATAATAGTGTATCGTACTATTTGACTCATATTTTTCCTAAAACTAGCTATATTGGTTTATAATCTACTTGGCCGCCTTTCTCTTTGAAGCCTGTGTTCAAGCAATTTATATGTTGAAACAAAACACGATGGGCAAAACTCATCCTTGAAGATCTGGCTTGCATGTAGAAAGAATTAAGTAGATATATGCATACATGACTAGCTTTCAAGCCATTTATATTTTGAAACAAACATGATGGGCAAAACTCATCCTTGAAGAGCTGACTTGCATGGAGAAGGATTTAAATAGATATATACATACATGACTAGCTCTACTTGACCGAATAGATGCATGAGTCATTTGACAAATGATAAAGTGCAAATTACCTCTTGGACGACCTCATAAGTTTGGCACCCACGATGGAGCAACTTGAGCATATAAAGTCCTGATAGCTGGGTAAATGGTGTCACGATTGAATTTGGTTCCAAGTGGTTTGATTGTAACAATCTAACTGTCCCACTTCAGCTAAACCTTGTAATATCATTGTGCCCTTATTTTATCTAGCAAAATATAGTATAAAGAAGACCGTCAGCTTTGGAAACATGTTGTACCTTATTGAGGTTGCACCCAAAACCCAAACTTAGTAAGGGTGTTACTGAGAGATTTAGTATCAGGCGGGGTTGATTGTATATGTTTGTTATTTCTTATCAGCCAATCAGTACTTTAATTCAATTGTGTATGGCTTGAGTTGATCTTGTTTATGGTGGTTTTTTTTTTTCTTTTTGTTGATTGTATTGTTCAATATTTCTTATGTCTGTAGATGTGCTCGACTGTAGAAGATTTGCCTCTTGATGCTATAGGTTTTATGGAGCTTGCCATACAACAGGTATTAAGATAGATATTATTAACTTGTATTAATTTATTTTTAATATAAGTTATTTCATTTACATGCCATAGATTTCAAGGACAGACTATTAATGCTTAGTTATTTTTATGTTGAATTTAAGATGATTGGACAATAACATTTATATCCAGAAGTAAAGAGTAAATTTGGAATGTTAGTTTGGCTCTTTGCCAATTTTGGATGGTTACATCTTTTCCCCCCTTATGCAGGGAATGTCTTGTTTCTTTCTCACATAAATTTTTCAGTGACATGTAAACTTTTGTTCATTGGGTTAAAATACCAATTGTATTAGTCTTTGTGACAGAGGATTGTGAAAAGGTAACTTGCTGTTTTTCAATGTTGGTAAAGGAAAGGGGACATGATATCTTCAATGAAGACGATTAGGAAGCTGAAAAGTTCTAGTGTTAAGCGCATTATTCAAGTTAATTCTGTTATTCTATACCGTCATTCATAGTGTGATTTTCATATCATGAGGTTAACTTTATTTTCAACCCTCGTTTATTTTTAGCAGTATTCACTTTAACATAGTTTTTTCCCTTTATAATTTATTTATTTCAACTCATTTACTTGTTCTATATTGCATGCCAGGCTAAACTTGCCATGGATAGCCTTGAAGTTCCGGTGGGGTAAGCTGATGTCAATTTTTAAGATCGTTTCTAATATGCTAATTTATGTGTTTACAGTTCTTTTACTCAATTATTGTTATCTCGGGAATGGCGTCATAGGAAATGATATCTTATTTGTTCTACAAGTTATATTAATTCAATGTCTTTTCAAAGTTAAGCAATCAACAAATGTGTTAATTACTGCTGAGGGCTGTGAAGATTTTTTTTATTTCAAGAAGCAAACGTTTTATTCTAGAAGATTGAGTACTAGATAGGAAAATCCCTTTCTAAACTACATAAAAAGACAATTAAGGGAGGAAGTTTACCGAGCCTTTGTACTCAAATTTTGTTAAAATTTCAAGTCTGTGCTTACTTTTGGACAACGCAATTAAAAGAATTTTAATATCTATTTTCTCGTTTTACTCTTTCTAAATTACATAAAAAGACAATTAAGGGAGGAATGTTATTGAGCCTTTGTACTCCTTAATTTTGATTAAAATTTCAAGTCTGTTCCTTTCGGGCATTGCATTTAAAAAAATTTTAATATGTATTTTCTCTTTTTACTCGTACTCTTTGTACATTTTTACATGAAGAATAAGTTTTATTATATTTTAATCGTTGATGTTTGTGTATTATTTTTCTGATTAGTTTATTTTATTAGTTACTATGTTTGGAATGTAAGTTGATTAGATAGAATTCATGTGCTTAGTATGATGTAACAAATAAATTAACAAAAAATAAGTACGATGAACTTCATTATTTGTGAGTTTTTTTACTATTCATGCACCAAGTTAATTGTATAAAAAAGACATCCATTTGATGTGAAAAACGCATCAAGCGTACAAGAGCATGTAAAACAATTCTCTAAATAGATTAAACTTTGATAATATTTGGAAGAGCCTTCAAAGGTCAAGTTAGAATTTGGGAATTTAGTGTCTGGATTACATTGTAACTTAAAATTTAACAAATAAGAGCTAAAATTAGACACATTTTCATGGATAATATTTTGTTCAGTGTATTGCACGTGTAAAAGACGAGTTGAATAAAGGAAAAGATATAACTTAAGAACTACTTATTATCATTCAATTAGAAATAATTAAAACCAAAGGAAAATTCCTCAATGTTTTATGATATGCTTTTTTTAACAAGAAATTTGATATTATCTTATAAATTTCTAGTAGCTGCAAGGTCTATCGGTAATGTGAAGCTAAAGAGCCCAAAATGTTGTAATAACCACATTTTATCTCTCCATTTTTTGGTAGGGTCGATTGTGTCTTTAATCCATGATTTGGCAAAGATATAATTGCTTATGCAATATATGATTTGCCAAATTTTAAGGAGATATATCAAAGCTTTCATAGTAAATCATAATAAACAAGGATTTCATTGGTCATCTCTCAATCTCTTTTACGAAGACAATTAAAAACTGTGTCATAAAAAATCATTTGAATTCAGTCACCTGTTTAATCAGTTCTCTAAATGAGTATCCACATTAACTCTTGTATTATTGTCGGAATCCTTTGTTTTCAAATGATATTATAGAGCTTAAAATCATTGAATGGAAGATTCAAAGCAATAGCAGAAAAAGAAAGATTTTGGTAAACAGAACTGGCTCTGGACAAGGCTCAAATAATTAGATATTGTGTTCAAGGGTTCAATATCATAACATTAAATATGTTATTCAACAAATTTTTTCCCTGGATGTGAAATCTTTTTGGAGTGGTTTAATTAGTAGTTGATAACTATTATTGATTAGGTGTGTGATTATTGAGGATGGAAAAGTCATAGCCTCGGGAAGAAACCGGACAACCGAGACCCGTAATGTAGTCCTCAACTTTTTCTCTTTTTATTTTTAAGGATGTGATCCACAACCAACCGGGTCAGTTACATTACCAAACTCTTTGATCTGATCCAAATTTGTGCTCCACATCCTTCCAGGCCACTAGACACGCAGAAATGGAAGCCATTGACGCTATTCTTGAAGACTGTCAGAAAAATGGATCTTCGCACTTCAAAACTGCTGAAAAAATCTCAAACTGCAAATTGTACGTTACCTGTGAACCATGCATCATGTGTGCTGCTGCATTATCTATACTCGGTATGGTTTTTTCATGCTAATATTGTGTATTGTGAAGACATTTTTATTCCAGTGAACTACCATTGTTGATTAGTTTGTCTTTATTATGTTTATACTCAAAATGGTTTTTGTTTTTATATTCGTTGTCTTATTTAGGTATAAAGGAGGTATTTTATGGTTGTGGAAATGATAAATTTGGAGGTTGTGGCTCTATATTGTCCCTTCATTCAACTAACACTCCGGCACTTAAAAGGTTTGCTTCTAATTTGTAACCATTCCATCAGATTCAATCCCGATTTGACTTGCTGATTTAGTTAGACAAATAAGAAAATACTGAGCCATATAAAATTACCTTCAAGGAAACATGTGTAAATCCAACTTATTCATTGATTTTTTTTTGGGACGGAAAATTATTCCACTATATTCATTCAAATTTGATATATGCACCCTAATATACGTAAGAACCTATTCGACGAAATAATCCTCCATTAAATCTCCAGAAACTTAGATCAGAAAAAAAAAAAAGATTAGATTGTAATCTCTTTATGTTATTCAAATAATATTATTCTAAAATAGTCTAACTTTGATTGTAATTTCACATTTTTAGTTTCATTTGATTTTGAATTCACATGGTATATATTTTTTCATCTAAAAGAAATTTAGGACAATAAAAGGCACCATGAAAGTTTTATCCCATTAATTGAAGGTTTTTAATCATTTGGTATTACTTTTTAGCAATCACTTTCTTCTATAAACTTATGTACTTCACAAAGAATAATACTTTACAGTGTGGATAATATGCTCAGTCTAATATATTGTTAGTACTGAACTGATGACGAAACCATTGTGAAATATTTGTTCAAGTGATGGTGCTATGCAAGGAGGGTTTCAAAAGCACGGGAGGAATTATGGCATCAGAAGCGATTTCTCTCCTTCGAAGTTTTTATGAACAGGGGAATCCCAATGGTACGAACTCAGTAATGCCTTATAAATGTGAGGGCCCTGTAATTATGTTTAATGAAGAGCTAATTCTGGAGACTTGTTTTCTAAAGTAACAAAAAATGTGATAATCTTGGATAATTATAATTTGAGTGAATATAATTATCTGTTGGATTAAGTGCAAAAAAAATGTTCCAAGTATCCGAAAAGTGCAAAAAAAAAAGCTCCAACTATGGAAAGTGCAAATTAAGCTCTGCAAGGGTGCATCAGCGGTACCCGCGCCCTTGAGACGGGTACCCCGCTCACACGCTGGTGGGTCCGTGGGTAACCGCCGACCCTCTCGGTGTTGCGGGACCCGCATCATTTAGACGGCTTAACCCGCGTTTAGGCAAACAAAGTTGATTTCCAGATTGTTCAACCCAGCATCATTCAAATAGCAGAAATATTTGCAATCATTTGAGATTAGCGTCATTTGTATTAAGCCAGCCATGTATTTTTCCATCAAAAGGATCTTATATGTTGTCCCTTCAACATCAAAGTCCCGGATAGCACCGGGTTAGAAAACCAATAGCCACAAGTTTGCCACAGCCATCTGATTGGTGGTCAAAGTAAATGGTTTTTGTCGGAACAAATGACAGTTGTAAAACCCAAGAGTTTCACACTAGGCAGCATTCGACAACAAGTGCATTTTTTGATCCATTTTCGTGTGCCAAGGGGCCACGCATGTGTTATTTAAAATGCGGGTAGGGACCTTCGGGACTAGCAGCAACAGCAAATACTATAAGCAAACTCAAAGTAATATGTGCACTCTCGAAGGAGAACTTAAAGTCCGCGGGCCTCCATCAACGTATTTCCCAAGTGAGGAAAGTATTTCCACATTGAAAGCCAAACAAGAGCACAAGCACCGCCAAATGATAATAGTTAAAAAAGCTCTCCAAAAACCTCATTAACTTTTTTCTTTAGTGGAGATCTCTTCATTTAGTGATGCTTCTTGAATATGTTGGAATGCAACCTTTGCTATTTCAGTTATTCAATCCCTATCTGGGTACACTAAGCATATGGGCTTCAATTCACATTTACAGTTGTCCCAGGCAAAAAACACATTTTCGTAAACTGAATATCAGTATTTCTTGGCACGACCTTAACATGTTTGCTGACTGCTTCACTCTCCACTGTCAATGACCCTTGTTCAATCCTGAAGTAGAGCTGATTAAATTCAATACTCCGCATATCAGAAGGCACTTTATGTCCAACCTTCAATTCCACTATATCTCCAGGAACTAGTTCCTTTGCAGGAAAATTTGGCAAACGCTTACCATCTCGAATCACAGTTGCTGTTCCGACTGAATTTCTTTCAAAGCTTCTAATGCTTTCTCAGCATGCTCTCTGCCAAACTCCCACAATGGCATTTACAATCGAGATCAAGAAAATTACAAGTGGTTCCACAAATGCAGTAATCTCCATCTCACCCCCTTCATCCCCATCATACCAGGCAAGAATAAAAGTTACAACTGCTGCAACTAACACATCTTCTAACAAGGGTGTCGTTGAACTGTCCCAAAATTAATTTGAAAATTGAAGTGCCTTCATGTTTTTCCAGATTACTCAATATAGGTTCTAAGAAAATAATAGGATCATAAAAAAGAGAATGCCACCGTTGTTATGAAGCCCAAGTAGAGGAAAATACACAACTGAGGCTTGTAATATAATTTTTTTCTCGGTGATTTATAGTTCGAATCTTACGAATTAAAACTTCAGAGACGGTTTTCCACGATACCCACTCTAGAGTGATCTGAGAGGTTGCATTTGGCGGTACAGCACCATCAATCTCAGAGGCTGGCTTACCATCATCCCCAAACCCATATTGTGGTTTCACAGTCAGTAGTACCTTCTCCCCCTTCTTCCTCGTCTTAACAGCCTTTGATAAAGTAGGGCAGAAATATCCCTCTTGGACAGCAAACTCTACTCCATCGGACTTGGCAACGAGAGTTCCATCCTCCGGCTGAGCTTCAAACTTGACCAGTTTACTTCATCGGGTCTAAGAGAATGGGGAGCTGTTCAGGAGTACAGTCTGCAGTTCCGTTAGCAGAAACCTTCCTACCATTCTTCAATGAGGTGTATGTTGTGTAAATGGTAGGAATGGAGCACTGTGTACTGGCTGTTTCTGCCCGTGCTCTCCGATTACGGCTGCCCTCAGCTCCGATTGGTGCGCTGGAAGAAGGCAAAGATGAATCGTCCCTTGCTTGCTGTTGCTTCTGCCCAGATTCGGTAAGATGGAGAGTCGGCGCCATCTCCGCGACAGGAATTGGGCTATTGATTCTCAGCAAAGAGTGGTATCCTGGCGATACCGATTTCCGGCCAGGGTCAGCTACCACCGGTTGATGTACTCCGGTGCTCGACTGAGACTCGGCCAATTTCGTAAGCATGGATAAAATTGCCTCATACCGTGCTGTCGACTCTTGCCTAAAGGTTTCGAGGGATTGCTCAAAACGTTTCTGCCCAGCGTGCAGTTCCTAGAAGTTTTGGCCCAAAGCAGCTAGTCGAGGGGTGATTTCTGTGAAGTTTTGCTCCGAAACAGCCAGTTGAGTGCTGATCGCTGAGACTTCCTTCTGCAGTTCCTGATACCCTCCCGTCAACTTCTTCATTGTGTCTTCGTTTAACTTTGCTCGGGTTTCAGCCATTTCCCGATCGTAGCTGCTCTGATACCACTTGTTGTGTCAACAACAATTATGATCGGAAAAGATAATTCTACTAATAGTCCATAAATGTTTACAGAGAATAGGAGAGTTAGAGTGAGAGAATAGGGGAGTAAGAGTGAGGGAGAAAGAGAGATTCAGAGAGAGAGAGAGAGAGATCAATCCACACTTCGCCCACGCCCCTCCCCTCCTGGTTATATTTGCTTCCTTCTCCAATCTCCAACGGCATGGACACGTCGGCAGCTTCCATCACCTCTTCTTAGGCTTGGGCTCGTCTAAGATTACTGCACCTCCTCCTGGTAGTCCATCTCTGCAGCCCATCAAAGCCTCTTCCATAATAGATGGTTTGGTTTTTTTAGCACGAATCGACCGGAAAGGAGGTAAGAAACGGATTGGAAACAAGTTTTCGCGATAAAGGGTCGGAAAAACACTATTTTCCGACCCGGCCAAGTCAACTCGGGTCCAAGGTCGAGTTGGGCCTGGGTTGGGTCAGGCCCACCCCAAAGATGGGTCGGTCCGGGTTCGGGCCAGGCCGAGTCAGCACCAGCCGTTTTTGGCCGGATCCGACCCGAGCCCTCTAGGCCGGGTTCATCCGGATCGGTCTGATCGGTTCGGGACCGATCCGAGTCCGACCCTTGACCGTTGACTTAAACAGTTGACCATTGACTTTGAATGATGGCCGTTGACTTAGAACGTGACTGTAGATTTTAATTACATGATATGGGAGATCTTTTCCTATGAGGATGCAAATTTTAAGGCTTGTGTTGAAAGTTCCTAGGTTACACACACATAATGTCCTGTGTCTTGATGTTTCCCATTTGATGGAATTCCATTGGATCAACAAAGTTTGTCAAGGATCTATTTTGATTCTTTTTGAGGCTGAAACCAAACTAAACTAAACATGGTTCCAGCCCGAGATGTAATGGAAGAAGAACTAGTATATAAAAGATATAATCTACTTAGGTCAAGATTGTTTTGAAAGTAAATTAAGGTTATGGAAAACAAAACAGCCGACTCATTAGGAAAGGATACGCTTTATACATAAGTGGAAAATGCATAGATTTTGGATAATTTTTTTTTTTTTGAGTCAGAACTTTTTCATTCAATTTCAACAAGGGCCCTTAATGGTAAAAAAAGAGGTGTCAATGATACTCATAACACAATATTTTGTCTTTTGTAATTTTCTCATTGAAAATGCAAAATAAGTGTACTTTATTGCATGCTTCATCGATCTTTCCACAACCAAACACAAGGAAATTTTGGTATAAGACCAAAAGACGAAAAAAAAAAAAGGTTTTTATGTGTTACAAAACAAAAAAAAAATGGATTTAGAAAAAAAAACTCGTAATTTGGTTAAATGTTTTTGGGTTTAATGACATAGAAGAGAGTAAAGACTCACTTTTTCTTCTTCTTTTTCGATTTCCTCAACACCTACTGACTTTTTTTAGTGTTTGAACTAACGAAACATCAAGGTTTTTCTTTCTCTGAGTGTAGTGTGTGTTAACGGCCGTGCACAGTTGGGGGGACATGTAAAACCACGCAGAACTATAGGGAGCACGAAGCAGTGGTTTTAATTACTCAATGTCCATATATTTTAAGTAATCCAAAATTTGATTGTCATGTAATTTTGATTATGAGAGACCTTATTGATCCTATCTCTCCTTGTCTCTCTCTTTGTAGAATCATGGGGAATGGGTGAAACTCTGCAAAGCTAGAGGGAGCTTGAAGAAACAAACTTAATTACTCAATTTCTCATGGTTTTAAGCTCTCTGAAATTTGATTGTCATGTATGTTTGGTTACCATAGAAGTTGACCTGCTGTTTACAGTCCTTTATGGGGCTTAAAGTTTGTCATTTTTTCTTCAGTCTTTATGAGCTTTATAATAGTGTATCGTACTATTTGACTCATATTTTTCCTAAAACTAGCTATATTGGTTTATAATCTACTTGGCCGCCTTTCTCTTTGAAGCCTGTGTTCAAGCAATTTATATGTTGAAACAAAACACGATGGGCAAAACTCATCCTTGAAGATCTGGCTTGCATGTAGAAAGAATTAAGTAGATATATGCATACATGACTAGCTTTCAAGCCATTTATATTTTGAAACAAACATGATGGGCAAAACTCATCCTTGAAGAGCTGACTTGCATGGAGAAGGATTTAAATAGATATATACATACATGACTAGCTCTACTTGACCGAATAGATGCATGAGTCATTTGACAAATGATAAAGTGCAAATTACCTCTTGGACGACCTCATAAGTTTGGCACCCACGATGAAGCAACTTGAGCATATAAAGTCCTGATAGCTGGGTAAATGGTGTCACGATTGAATTTGGTTCCAAGTGGTTGATTGTAACAATCTAACTGTCCCACTTCAGCTAAACCTTGTAATATCATTGTGCCCTTATTTTATCTAGCAAAATATAGTATAAAGAAGACCGTCAGCTTTGGAAACATGTTGTACCTTATTGAGGTTGCACCCAAAACCCAAACTTAGTAAGGGTGTTACTGAGAGATTTAGTATCAGGCGGGGTTGATTGTATATGTTTGTTATTTCTTATCAGCCAATCAGTACTTTAATTCAATTGTGTATGGCTTGAGTTGATCTTGTTTATGGTGGTTTTTTTTTTCTTTTTGTTGATTGTATTGTTCAATATTTCTTATGTCTGTAGATGTGCTCGACTGTAGAAGATTTGCCTCTTGATGCTATAAGTTTTATGGAGCTTGCCATACAACAGGTATTAAGATAGATATTATTAACTTGTATTAATTTATTTTTAATATTAGTTATTTCATTTACATGTCATAGATTTCAAGGACAGACTATTGATGCTTAGTTATTTTTATGTTGAATTTAAGATGATTGGACAATAACATTTATATCCAGAAGTAAAGAGTAAATTTGGAATGTTAGTTTGGCTCTTTGCCAATTTTTGGATGGTTACATCTTTTCCCCCCTTATGCAGGGAATGTCTTGTTTCTTTCTCACATAAATTTTTCAGTGACATGTAAACTTTTGTTCATTGGGTTAAAATACCAATTGTATTAGTCTTTGTGACCGAGAATTGTGAAAAGGTAACTTGCTGTTTTTCAATGTTGGTAAAGGAAAGGGGACATGATATCTTCAATGAAGACGATTAGGAAGCTGAAAAGTTCTAGTGTTAAGCGCATTATTCAAGTTAATTCTGTTATTCTATACCGTCATTCATAGTGTGATTTTCATATCATGAGGTTAACTTTATTTTCAACCTTCGTTTATTTTTAGCAGTATTCACTTTAACATAGTTTTTTCCCTTTATAATTTATTTATTTCAACTCATTTACTTGTTCTATATTGCATGCCAGGCTAAACTTGCCATGGATAGCCTTGAAGTTCCGGTGGGGTAAGCTGATGTCAATTTTTAAGATCGTTTCTAATATGCTAATTTATGTGTTTACAGTTCTTTTACTCAATTATTGTTATCTCGGGAATGGCATCATAGGAAATGATATCTTATTTGTTCCACAAGTTATATTAATTCAATGTCTTTTCAAAGTTAAGCAATCAACAAATGTGTTAATTACTGCTGAGGGCTGTGAAGATTTTTTTTATTTCAAGAAGCAAACGTTTTATTCTAGAAGATTGAGTACTAGATAGGAAAATCCCTTTCTAAACTACATAAAAAGACAATTAAGGGAGGAAGTTTACCGAGCCTTTGTACTCAAATTTTGTTAAAATTTCAAGTCTGTGCTTACTTTTGGACAACGCAATTAAAAGAATTTTAATATCTATTTTCTCGTTTTACTCTTTCTAAATTACATAAAAAGACAATTAAGGGAGGAATGTTATTGAGCCTTTGTACTCCTTAATTTTGATTAAAATTTCAAGTCTGTTCCTTTCGGGCATTGCATTTAAAAGAATTTTAATATGTATTTTCTCTTTTTACTCGTACTCTTTGTACATTTTTACATGAAGAATAAGTTTTATTATATTTTAATCGCTGATGTTTGTATATTATTTTTCTGATTAGTTTATTTTATTAGTTACTATGTTTGGAATGTAAGTTGATTAGATAGAATTCATGTGCTTAGTATGATGTAACAAATAAATTAACAAAAAATAAGTACGATGAACTTCATTATTTGTGAGTTTTTTTACTATTCATGCACCAAGTTAATTGTATAAAAAAGACATCCATTTGATGTGAAAAACGCATCAAGCGTACAAGAGCATGTAAAACAATTCTCTAAATAGATAAAACTTTGATAATATTTGGAAGAGCCTTCAAAGGTCAAGTTAGAATTTGGGAATTTAGTGTCTGGATTACATTGTAACTTAAAATTTAACAAATAAGAGCTAAAATTAGACACATTTTCATGGATAATATTTTGTTCAGTGTATTGCACGTGTAAAAGACGAGTTGAATAAAGGAAAAGATATAACTTAAGAACTAGTTATTATCATTCAATTAGAAATAATTAAAACCAAAGGAAAATTCCTCAATGTTTATGATATGCTTTTTTTAACAAGAAATTTGATATTATCTTATAAATTTCTAGTAGCTGCAAGGTCTATCGGTAATGTGAAGCTAAAGAGCCCAAAATGTTGTAATAACCACATTTTATCTCTCCATTTTTTGGTAGGTCGATTGTGTCTTTAATCCATGATTTGGCAAAGATATAATTGCTTATGCAATATATGATTTGCCAAATTTTAAGGAGATATATATCAAAGCTTTCATAGTAAATCATAATAAACAAGGATTTCATTGGTCATCTCTCAATCTCTTTTACGAAGACAATTAAAAACTGTGTCATAAAAAATCATTTGAATTCAGTCACCTGTTTAATCAGTTCTCTAAATGAGTATCCACATTAACTCTTGTATTATTGTCGGAATCCTTTGTTTTCAAATGATATTATAGAGCTTAAAATCGTTGAATGGAAGATTCAAAGCAATAGCAGAAAAAGAAAGATTTTGGTAAACAGAACTGGCTCTGGACAAGGCTCAAATAATTAGATATTGTGTGTTCAAGGGTTCAATATCATGACATTAAATATGTTATTCAACATATTTTTTCCCTGGATGTGAAATCTTTTTGGAGTGGTTTAATTAGTAGTTGATAACTATTATTGATTAGGTGTGTGATTATTGAGGATGGAAAAGTCATAGCCTCGGGAAGAAACCGGACAACCGAGACCCGTAATGTAGTCCTCAACTTTTTCTCTTTTTATTTTGAAGGATGTGATCCACAACCAACCGGGTCAGTTACATTACCAAACTCTTTGATCTGATCCAAATTTGTGCGCCACATCCTTCCAGGCCACTAGACACGCAGAAATGGAAGCCATTGACGCTATTCTTGAAGACTGTCAGAAAAATGGATCTTCGCACTTCAAAACTGCTGAAAAAATCTCAAACTGCAAATTGTACGTTACCTGTGAACCATGCATCATGTGTGCTGCTGCATTATCTATACTCGGTATGGTTTTTTCATGCTAATATTGTGTACTGTGAAGACATTTTTATTCCAGTGAACTACCATTGTTGATTAGTTTGTCTTTATTATGTTTATACTCAAAATGGTTTTTGTTTTTAAATTCGTTGTCTTATTTAGGTATAAAGGAGGTATATTATGGTTGTGGAAATGATAAATTTGGAGGTTGTGGCTCTATATTGTCCCTTCATTCAACTAACACTCCGGCACTTAAAAGGTTTGCTTCTAATTTGTAACCATTCCATCAGATTCAATCCCGATTTGACTTGCTGATTTAGTTAGACAAATAAGAAAATACTGAGCCATATAAAATTACCTTCAAGGAAACATGTGTAAATCCAACTTATTTATTGATTTTTTTTTTGGGACGGAAAATTATTCCACTATATTCATTCAAATTTGATATATGCACCCTAATATACGTAAGAACCTATTCGACGAAATAATCCTCCATTAAATCTCCAGAAACTTAGATCAGAAAAAAAAAAAGATTAGATTGTAATCTCTTTTATGTTATTCAAATAATATTATTCTAAAATAGTCTAACTTTGATTGTAATTTTCACATTTTTAGTTTCATTTGATTTTGAATTCACATGGTATATATTTTTTTCATCTAAAAGAAATTTAGGACAAATAAAAGGCACCATGAAAGTTTTATCCCATTAATTGAAGGTTTTTAATCATTTTGGTATTACTTTTTAGCAATCACTTTCTTCTATAAACTTATGTACTTCACAAAGAATAATACTTTACAGTGTGGATAATATGCTCAGTCTAATATATTGTTAGTACTGAACTGATGACGAAACCATTGTGAAATATTTGTTCAAGTGATGGTGCTATGCAAGGGAGGGGTTTCAAAAGCACGGGAGGAATTATGGCATCAGAAGCGATTTCTCTCCTTCGAAGTTTTTATGAACAGGGGAATCCCAATGGTACGAACTCAGTAATGCCTTATAAATGTGAGGGCCCTGTAATTATGTTTAATGAAGAGCTAATTCTGGAGACTTGTTTTCTAAAGTAACAAAAAATGTGATAAATCTTGGATAATTAGTAATTTGAGTGAATATAATTATCTGTTGGATTAAGTGCAAAAAAATGTTCCAAGTATCCGAAAAGTGCAAAAAAAAAAGCTCCAACTATGGAAAGTGCAAATTAAAGCTCTGCAGAGGGTGCAGCGGTTACCCGCCCCATTGAGACGGGTACCCGCCTCACGCGGGGGGTCACGTGGGTAACCGCCGACCCTCTCGTGTTGCGGGTACCCGCATCATTTGAGACGGTTAACCGCGTTTAGAACAGCGTCACCCTCTTCGCGGTTTTTAAACCCTAAAATCCTGGCAACTCTGTTATCCGTCGAAACCATTTTCTCGCCGCCGAAGCTCGCCCAACTCCGACCCCCACCACTACGCCCAACTCGTCCTGCTACACCCAACTCCAACGCCTATTACGCCCACCTCGTCCAAAATCTGAGCTCCCCAAATCGTCAGAAATCCGAGCGCCCCAAATCGACGAAATCTGATCGGATTTTTTCAAAATCGACCCCAAATTCATCAAAACCGACACCAAATTCGTCAAAATCATGCCAAAATCGTCACATTTTCGCCGAAATCGCCACAACCGATCAATTTTTGCCCATATTTTGCAAAAGTCCGGGAGTGAATTTTGGAAAATTCCACAAATCCAAGCCTAAACCCCAAAAAAGCCAAAGAAAATCGCCCAAACTGACCCGAAAATGTCCCTTGGTCGAAAGGTGCCCCAGACGACAAACCGAGAGGAGGAGCCGCAGCCGTCATCGATGGAATTTCGAAATCGAGCATGTGAGGAGCAATTCGAGCGGGATACGTCAAACCGCTCGATTATTTATGGAAAGACTGCCAACTTTAGCAGTTGGGAGTCATTGGAGATCAAAGAAATGTTTGACAACATCTCCTTGCACATGGTGTACGACATGCAAGGAGATAACTGTGACAGAGTGATTCACCTATTTTATGCGAACTTGGTTGTTTCAAGGAGGACGGTGTGCGTGGAGTCGTACCTATTCGGTACGGATATTGTTGTCTCTGCCAACATCATCAACGAATTAATCGGATTTTACGAAGAAGACGCGGAGAAATATTATCACTCCTCCCGAAAGTGTGATTTTGCTCGGACTATAGAGGGAATTGAATTCACAAGGCAAATTCATTCAAATTCAAACATTGCAGGCTTTGTGAAGCCAAGATCGAATGCCTTGAACGTCAAGGCTCGGGTTGTTCACAACACAACCTGATCACTCACACCCTATTGTAAAGAGATGGTCACAGAGATCTTGTCAGCTGGATGGATCTCTATATTATGCAGACGCTATACAGCGGCAGGACGTTCGACCCAGGATTTATGATTGTAAGTCACATGCACGAGGTCGGTCGAACAAAAAACAAGAGTCTGCCGTTCGGTTCATTGATTTGGAAGATCATAGAGCGATCTCTGCTTCGTCTGCCCAGAAGAGAGCATATCAGATCAAAACAGATCGGGCGATGTATTTGACAGGATTCATCTTACTCGGATGGGTCTGGTTGAAGTTGACGGGTCTTGTATATATGTGCATAGCTGCTTGCAAGGCAGGATTGCTGCAGCACGGACGCCCTGTCATCTATCTTGTATATATCCGAAAAATCGAGTCAAAATTAGCAACAATATAATTATCTAACAATTGAAAATGTATTATACATTTTGTCGATCCGAAAATAATTGTCCAGCCCTCTCCTGATCCCATATTCAGGTCTTGCTTCAAAATTCGCAAAAACCACGTCCATGTGTTGTCAGTTTCTTTTTCAACGTTGACAACGGCAACAGGATATATTTCATCGTTGCCATCAATATTGACGGTCGTCAGTAACTGATGACAGCAAACCTGCCTTGCAAGCAGCCATGCACATATATACAAGACCCGTCAACTTCAACCAGACTCATCCGAGTAAGATGAATTCCTGTCAAATACATCGCCCGATCTGTTTGATATGATGTGCTCTCTTCTGGGCAGACGAAGCAGAGATCGCTCTATGATCTTTCAAATCAATTAACCGAACGGCAGACTCTTGTTTTTTGTTCGACCGACCTCGTGCATATGACTTACAATCATAAATCCTGGGTCGAACGTCCTGCCGTTGTATAGCGTCTGCATAATATAGAGATCCATCCAGCTGACAAGATCTCTATGACCATCTCTTTACAATAGGGTGTGAGTGATCAGGTTGTGTTGTGAACAACCCGAGCCTTGACGTTCAAGGCATTTGATCTTGGCTTCACAAAGCCTGCAATGTTTGAATTTGAATGGATTTGCCTTATGAATTCAATTCCCTCTGTAGTCCGAGCAAAATCACACTCTCGGGAAGAGTGATAATATTTCTCCGCGTCTTATTCGTAAAATCCGATTAATTCGTTGATGATGTTGGTAGAGACAACAATATCCTTACCGAATAGGTACGACTCCACGCACACCGTCCTCCTCGGAACAACTAAGTTCGCATAAAATAGGTGAATCACTCTGTCACAGCTATCTCCTTGCATGTCGTACACCCTGTGCAAGGAGATGTTGTCAAACATCTCTTTGATCTCCAATGACTCCCAACTGCTAAAGTTGGCAGTCTTTCCATAAATAATTGAGCGGTTTGACGTATCCCGCTCGAATTGCTCCTCACACGCCCGATTTCGAAATTCCATCGACGACGGCTGCGGCTCCTCCTCCCGGTTTGTCGTCCGGGGCACCTTTCGACCAGGGAGGCATTTTCGGGTCGATTTGGGCGATTTTCTTCGGCTTTTTTTGGGGTTTAGGCTTGGATTTGTGGGATTTTCCAAAATTCACTCTCGGATTTTTGCAAAATGTAGTGCGAAAATCGACATGTTGTGTGGTGATTTCGGCGAAAATGTGACAATTTTGGCGTGATTTTGACGAATTTAGGGTCGGTTTTGACAAAATCCGGTCGGATTTCGTCGAATTTGGGGCGCTCGGATTTCTGACGATTTGGGAAGCTCGGATTTTGGATGAGGTGGGCGTAATAGGCGTCGGAGTTAGGCGAGCTTCGGCGGCTAGGAAATGGTTTCGACGGATAACAGAGCTGCCAGGATTTTAGGGTTTAAAAATCGCGAGGAGGGTGGCGTTGTTCTAAACGCGATTAACCGCCTCAAATGATGCGGGTACTCGCATCACGCGAGGGGTCGGCGGGTACCCGTCTCAATGGGGCGGGTAACCGCTGCACCCTCCGGCGGGGGTCAGCGGTTATCCGCAGAGCTTTATTTTGCACTTTTCATAGTTGAAGTTTTTTTTTTGCACTTTTCGGATACTTGGAGCTTTTTTTTGCACTTAATCCTTATCTATTTTTTGTGTATTTGGAATCGAAACTTGAGTTAAGCTAAGAATTATATTTGTTTTTGGTTTCAGCTCCGAAGCCTCACAGACCACTGGCTCAACAATCAACAACAAATTGAATGAATGAAAAATGCCATCTGGTTGTCTATTTTCTTTTGAAGGATTTTGCTTGAATTAGCCAGTGATATGAAATGGTAAATTGCTTCCTTTTCCATTTTGTTCTTCAATCTTAGTATTTAGTATATGGATGTCTAAATTATAGTTGAATTGATGTGAATTATAAGCAACAAGTAATTCGCTATTTTTTTTTTTGTACAAAAATAACAATTTCAATTCATTAATTTACCTTTTCTGAAGATTAATTAACATACTGTTACATTTGAATAATTTATTTATTTTTCTACTTGAGAAGAACTCGATTAATCATTTATAAAATTGAATTAATTTTTACTAGGAAAAAAATAATCTTGTCCATTTTGCTCTTCAGTCTTGTGTTTCTCTTCTTTTTTCTTGAACTACACGCCTTTCTATTTCAGGTGTTTCCAAGATACGAAGAATCAATTCAGGCTAAGATGTTGCCTGTTTTGAAATCTAAGTTTTGATCTGATGTAGACAAGACTACTACTCTGAAACACAAGGAAAACTACTTACGTTTCTGCAAGTTTGTTGGTGGCGCTAATTTGCTCACATTTCTGGATCGTTTTTGACGAAGCAAAAGTAGTCAATTTCCTAGTTGCAGAGTTAGCATTTGTTTTTTATGTGACCAAAAGTTTACATGTCACTGAAAAATTTATGTGAGAAAGAAACACGACACTCCCTGCATTTCATAAGGGGGGAAAAGATGTAAGCATCCAAAAATTGGCAACGAACCAAACTAACATTCCAAATTTATTCTAACTTCTGCATATAAATGTTATTGTCCAATCATCTTAAAGTAAAAAAATTATTTAAGACTATTCAATAAAAAATATTACATAAATATCATTAAAAATATTTTGACATATACTTCAATTACAAAAAAAATTATAAAATTACAAAAAAAATTTAATAAAAATTACTAATTTACAAATTTTGAAAAAAATATTCTTTCAAATTACAAAAGAAGTTCAATAAAAAGAATCTCTAGATTCTAGTCTTCAACATCCAACTACGTAAATTCCTCAAGAATTTCATCGTCGTTGTTGATCTTTCGTCTTAGCGTCGGTTCAGTCTTTGATATAAATGAGCGCCTCCACAAGGTCCGGTGCAAGTCTTCCTCTTCGTTTATTATAAACACGTCTACCTGCACTAAAAACAGATTCTGATGCTACAGTAAAAACATGAGAGGTTAGTAGATCACGTGCCATTATAGAAAGAATAAGATATATGGTAGAATGTCTTTTCCACCAATCTAAAATATCAAAATTCTCATCTCGAAAAAATTGATAACGAGTTTCAAAATAAATAGAAAAATTACAAATTAAAACCATAAAGTATACATTTTTTTTATTTTAAATCCTAAACTATGAAAAACTTAACAAATTCAACCCTGGTGGACGTCTTTTTACCATCATTTTTCGAATTTTTCCATATAACGGACGAACTCTTAAAAATAGAGTCTGTCCGAAACAGAGAACGGACGGACTGTTTCAAAACATAGTTCATCCGTTTATATTTTTTCTCGCATACAGTGCGCACTCTCGAAAAAATACCATCTGTCCTGTTCTTCTCTGGCGACGTGGCACTTGAAAACGTTGCATCGGACGCACTCTTGGGGGGAGGGGGTGTTCACCTTCCGTTCTACCCATGTTCGTCCGTTCAGTTTTCAGTGTATTATATAAACGGATGCACGTTAGATCAACAGAATAGACAACAGACAGACTCTCTCTTTGAGAGTCTGTCCGTTGTCCTCAGCGGACACACTCGTATATAGAGAGTGCGTCCGTTTTTAAAACTAGGGCGAGAGTGGAAGGTCACCACCCTCGCTGAGTGCGTCCATTTTTAAAAATCTAATGAGATCGGAGGTCACCACCCTCTCCGAGTGCGTCCGATCTCGCAATTATATCAGAACAAAGAGCTTCCCGAAGCTCATTCGCGCGTTTTCCTTCGCAAAAACTACGTTTCTCTCAGAACTCTTGCAAACTTTTTGCATAAAATCGATCGAAAAATGCTCCAAGTTATTGCTTTCTCAATTCTGAATTGTTTTGTTCGATTTTTATCCAACAAATCTCACAAATCCGAGCCTTATCCCTCAAAATTTGAAATTTTCCAAATCACAAATTCGTCGTAAATGGCTGAGAGATTGGTTGATGCAGATAAGCCTGCGAACATAGAGTAATATCTGGAGGAGGACGCTCCCATATACGATGATATTCAAGCATTCGATCACTTAGAGGCAGTTGGAGAAATAAAGGTACATTCAACCTCACAAACCCTAGACGATAAGCTACGAGCACCATTCATGTCGGATGATGACGACGCAGAAAGCATACAAGTAAGGGAAGAAAATTCGAATGATTTTTGTTTGGGTAGACAATATAGTTCTTTAACATCCATTAAAGAGGAAGTACGAAATTAAGAATGTACATACATATAGTTGCTTGCAAGGTAGGTTTGCTGCAACGGAACAGATCTATTATCTGTTTAGATGGATGTCATCTAAAGGGCTCCTGCCCCGACCAATTAGTCACAGCCGTCAGTATTGATGGCAACAATGACATATATCTCATTGTCGTTGCCAACGTGGAGTCAGAATACAAGGACACGTGGAAGTCGTTGGGCGTCGTCATCATTGCTCAACATCTGTTGACTACCCTCGTCATCACCCCCCATCAAATCCAAGATGATCTGCCTCGTACCTCTATGGTAATCCATTATATCTTTCGGGTAGCTCATCATCCCTCTGAGGTAGTTCATCACCTCTATATGAGACTATGCATGCCTCATTTCGAGCTGATGGACTCTGTCTGTAAGAGAGTCTATCTCTGCCCTACTTACCCCCTAGCTCTCCGGGAGCGCTATGGTCGTGGATGCCTCTATATGAACGTCATCCTGGGAGGTCCCCTCATCTCCCCTGGACGTCCAGATCCTGTCTCTTCCAATGAGACCCATCCGAACCAAATGAATCTTACCAAAAACGTCACCGGCCCACTGTGATCTCATTTACACTCCAGGCAGTAACTGAATCTGAAAATGCTGGACAATCTTCAAAATCAACACACCATGGGCAGGTTCTTGTTTCGTGTACGCCCGATCGCACACATGTGACTTAAAATGACAAAACTGGGGTCGAAAATCCTACCGTCATACAGTTTCTCCATCACATAGAGATCCATGAAGTTAACGAGATCTTTATGTCCATGCCGCGGTAGAATGGTGTGTGACATCATGTTGTGGATCACGCGAGCTTTTAAGTTCAAATCTCTAGCTCTTGGCTTATGGGACCCACACAATGTCAGAGTTCCGATTAATTTGCCTTAAGAACTCTGTTCCCTCGGCTGTTCCAATAAAAGAGCAGTTTCGGGAGGCGTGGTAGTATCTTTCTGCCACGTCGCCAGAGAAGAACTGGACGGGCGTTGTTTTTCATGCGATAAAAAATATAAACGGACGGACTGTGTTTTGAAACAGTATGTCCATTCTCGGTAACGGACAGACTCTGTTTTTAAGAGTTCGTTCGTTCTACAACAAAATTTGAGAACGGACGGTAAAAGGACGTCTGCCAGGGTTGGATTTGTTAAGTTTGTCCTAGTTTAAGGTTAAGGGCATTAGAAATGATAGTTTAAGGTTTGAAATTAAAAAAAAAAAACGTATACTTTAATGTTTTAATTGGTAATTTCTCAAATAAATATTGAGTTCATTTGCAGAAGAAGTAGAATAATTTTCAGTTTGTAATTCACTTCATATATCATCAATACTATATTGTTGACAAAAACTAGATCCATCACCAGCACTACTGCTACTAGGATAACTCTTAGTATGTGGAGGTTGTGAATATGTAGCAAAAAATATAAACTTACGGACTGTGTTTTGAAATAGTCCCTCCGTTCTCTGTTTTTAAGAGTCCGTCGGTTATACATCAAAATTCGAGAACGGACAATAAAAGGACGTCCGCCAGGGTTGAATTTGTTAGGTTTTTCATAGTTTAAGGTTAAGGGCGTTAGAAATGATAGTTTAGGGTTTGAAATAAAAAAAAAACGTATACTTTAGGGTTTTAATTGGTAATTTCCCAAATAAATATTGAATTCATTTGTAGAAGAAGTAGAATAATTTTCAATATGTAATTTTACTTCATATATTATCAATACTATATTGTTGACTAAAACTAGCTCCACCACCACCTCCACTACTACTACTAAATAACTCTCGATATATGGAAGTTGTGAATAATAACAATTAATATTGAAATATTTTGTTTCATAAAAAGTATATAAATTTGAAACTACATTTGTTATGTCATCACTAGTAGTTAAAGGTTAAGTACATAAATTTGCAGAAATCCTATTGACCATAAGACATACTCATTTTAATTTAAATCTAAGATCCACGATGCATGCATAACAAAAAATAAGAGGAATGTTATGTTGATATTTTTTAAATTTTGTTTTCATTTTATTAAGAATATTACTAAATTCATCTATTTGTCGATATTTTACAAAATTACATGTTAAATCTACAAAAATAAGAAGAATAATATTAGAAGTAGGATAATAAATTCTAGAACATTGATTTGTAACATCATAAAAATGTTTTAAAAAATCAAGAAATATATTAGCAATATCACAACTAGATTTGTCAAGGTTACTACTTCGCGTCTTATTATTAATAAAAACATAAATAACTCGCCAATATGACCTAACATTTTGCAACATCAAATAAGTTGAATTTCCACTTATTATCTACGTTGGTTTTTAATTTTCTTGGTTTAAGTTGGGCAGTTCTACAAAAATTTTTATATTCTTGTTGTATTGAATTAGATTTAATAATATAAGAAATTGCGGACCTAATTAATTCAATATAAGGTGAAATATATAACATATCATCTTTAACAACCAAATTTAAAATATGACACATACATCTCATGTGAAAAAGAGAATCACGAGTAACATCTAATTGTAAAAAATTCTTAAATTAAAAAGTAGCAACATCATTAGCACTATTATTATCAAGAGTTATGCTAAAAATTCTATCTTTAATAGAATATTCTTGTAATATTGTCATAATAAATCTACAAATGGTGGTGCCAAAATGAGGATATTCACAATTACGAAATCCTAAAATTATTTTCTTTAATTGCCAAGATTCATCAATAAAATGAGATATTACTACTATATAACCAATAGCATTACGTGCACTCCATAAATCAGAAGTAATGCAAATAGACATTGAAGGAGCATTTGAAAAAAAATGTAATTAATTCATTTTTCATATCTATAAACATTTTAATGATATCACTTCTCGTAATACTTCTAGGGACCTCGTTTAAAACTATGAGTAACATATTCTTTCATAAATTTTCAAACACTTCACTATTGAAGAATGATAAAGGCAACTCGAATTGTACTACAAATTGTGTTGTTATTCCTTCTCTCATTCTATTTTGTGAATATGTGGCAATGTCACTACCACTAGCATTTAATTGAGATTGTGTTGAATCTCATAGTTTCAATATTTAAGTGACATTTTTGAAAATGTCTACCAATAGTACTAGTAGAGCTACCAGAAGTATAAACAAAATTTTTAGCACAATATTTACATTGAGTTCTACTTTCTATTTTGCCAGCAATTTTAATATCTTTTAAATCAAAATATTTCCATACATCCGAAGTTTTTTGTCTTTTTTTTTTCTATGTGAAGTTGATACTTGTGCAGATGATTGTCTCACAAAAAATGTAAGAATTAATTCTCTAATTTCCTCTATGTCATCATTATCATCAGTAATATAATTGCGATAATCCATAATAAATAAAACTAAATATAAAATTAAATTTTTAATAATAAATTGATACCACAAAACTAATGTCCAACAAAATCTGTAGGTGGTATGAATTGATCAACTCCACGTATACGAAACCTACAAAAAAATTAATGTAAAAAAATTTAGTTAATATAACTATAATTAAAAATTATGTAAATATATGTAAAAAAAATAAACTAAATTTTACATTGTTGAACGAGGAAAAGAATGAATTGTAAGAAGAGAGAAATTGATTGATAGCAAATTGAAGAATGAATTTAAAAGATTGAGAGAGATTGGTGAAAAAAAATAGAGAGGGGGAAAGAGAATTTATAGAGGAGGAGGAGGAGGGGAGGGGGCAACGGTCACAAGACCGTTGCTTGCTGGGGGAAGCAGGCAGGGCAGAGAAAGCAGCAACGGTTTACTGTTGCTGCTACAAAATGGAGAGAGAGAGAGAGCAGCAACGGTCACAATACTGCTGTTGCAAAACAAAGAGAGAGCCCCCCGGGAGGGGGGAGGGAGAGGCAACGGTTACAAACTATTGCGGCGTTGCTGGGCGCCTGGGGAAGCAGGAGGGGCAACGGTCCTATGACCGTTACTGCCTGTTGCAGTGCAACTGCTACAAAACATAGAGAGTGAGAGAGAGAGAGAGTAGCACGACGCACTGGGCTGTGGGCAGTCATCGACTCATCATGGTTGAGGGGTTAGCCGGGCAGGGGCCGCTGGCCGCAGAGCAACAATTGTTGCTCTGCAACTGGCAACCTTGGCAGAGAGAGAGAGAGAGAAGAGGCCAAGGGAGGAAGAAACAGAAACTTTCTCCTGAGAAAGCACCCGATGGCCGATTGCAGCTGGCCGTTGGGAAAGGAGAAGGCCAGAGAGAGAGTGCGAGCCAAGGGGAGAGGCAGGCCGCGGGCAGCTGGGTGGGCTTGCGAGCTTGGCTCGGTCCCTGGCAGGCTCGCGAGCCCAGGGACGGGGCTCAGCTTCGGCTCGGCTCGCCTATTGGAACCGGGCCAGGCTCGGCTCTTTACTATAGCGAGCCGAGCCAAACTCGGCGCGCTACTGTAGCGGGCCGAGCGGGCAGGCTGGTGAGCCAGCCCGCCCGTTAGTCACCTGTGGTTTAGACGAACTTCCTTGATGGAATCAGACGATTTTCCCTACGCGATCCACCTTCATTCATCGGCGAAACACACCCTCTTGTGTGTAGGGCTGTGCACGACGCAGAAGAAGAAAGGAGGAGGAGGAAGTGAAAGAAGGGTGCAGGTCAGAAGCTTAATCCCGACCCAACCCATTAAGATCTTGTTCATCCGACTAGAACCGATCCAACGGAGCAAACTTGACCCAACTTGAGCCATGTTCGATCCAAACCAAACCAGAATCAGTCTCAGACACTCAAAGCCGATCTAAATCATTCCGAAAATCATCCAAGTCAATCCGAACTTAATTCTAGTAGGCCTAGAACTTAATTTGTCCACAGTCATTACATCTTGCCCTAGGTTTGATCGGGAATTTCGTAAAATTATGTCAAGCTTGACATTTGGGTGTTTTGTTTTGATCATCCAAAAAATTGAAAAAGAAAAACAACTAAAACAATGACGTAATATAACCACACTCGTCACAAACAAAATCTAGCCACCAACAGTCATGAGTCACAGCTACTAAAATCAGCAATGTCGGTCTCCAGATTCAACAAAAAAATGGCTAAAACACCAAAATCCAGTCACAAATACATGCATTCACCAACTGAAAAACAAACAGTCACCCAAATCAGTAAACTCATGGACTAACTATAGTTGCTGTGTGTAGTCCCGGTTTTTAACTCGGTGTGAAAGCTAAAGATAGATAATAATCTTTTCATATTAATACCAACCAAAACAACAGATATTAATATGCATTGATACATAGTTTATTTTCATGATAATCACACATTCAATTAAGTGCAATCTGTATCTGAATCAATGGCGAGCAACACAGCAAATCTTTACTCAATATCTGAAACGGGGTGGGAAGCTGCTTGTGGCGAGCCGGTTCCATTTACATCCCAAACCAAACCTCTATTCCTCACCGATAGAAGAAGGAACTAAGGAAGCTTTAGCTTTATCTCACGCCTCACTGGACTGGATGCAAGATTGAAGAAGCCAGAGAAGAACTAATCTGTCAACTGAGGGGAGGAAGGCTCAAGGCCCAAAGCTAGCCCCGCTCTGGTGATCGTCATGGGCTTTACGAATAGTTTGAGTAGTAATAAGGTCTCTCTGATGGTATTTTGGCTATTTTTAGGATTTAGTGCAATGACTCGAACCGGTTTATTGCAATTTAATATTTTTAGCTTCGGTTCATGTCGGTTTTTTAATTTGACGAATTAGAAAAACAAAACAAGAAATTGGTTCTGGTTCTTCTTCTCAAAATAGACCCAACCCCAAAGCGTCACCTTTTTTCTAGCTATGTATGACTGTCCAATGTTTTGCATTTTATTCAAATGAAAAGACGTGACTTGCTGTAGATGGCAGCATAGGGATAAATATTTTTCGATAGGGAATTCGAGTCTTGATTTAAAGTAAAGGTTTACTAGAATTTTGAAAAATAGAAGATGGGTATGATATAGTTGTCATCAAGTGGTGAGGAGCATGATGAAATAGACTTTTGAGTTCTTAGGAACCTAAGTGGACTGGAGGCAAGGAGTTGGCAGCAGAGAGATGCAGGTCTATTTTTGGTTTGATCCTACTTCTGACTTCCACACCTCCACCATTTTGTGGAATCATCAACTCTGTTTGCTACTATATATATTTTTTTAAAGATATTCATGCAAGGTGATCGTATTTGTAGCTTGTATGTAGACGGAATACCAATTCAAGAGTTCAAGAACATGGAGTCTCAAGGCATTCCCTTTCCGCAATATAAACCGATGAGAATGTATTCAATGTCTTTGGAAGGCCGATGATTGGGCAACGAGAGGTGGTCTCGTGAAAATCGATTGGACGCAAGCTCCATTTTGATCGTCCTTTAAGAATCTCAGCACCGACAGATGTGTCTGGTAGGCGGATATTCTTATTGCAGCTCGAGCTTGGGATCATGCCCATGGTCGGAGCTCGATGATGCATAAAGAGGACAAATGAAATGGGTTCAAGAGAAGTATATGATATACAACTATTGCAATGATTCTAAAAGGTTCCCCCAAGGCTTTCCTCTAGAATGCTATACCACTTGAACAATTCTTTGTAAGAGTTGGTTTTCTATTTCAAGAATTGGTATCAGAATTTATGACACTTTGTTCTGAAGATTACAATTTATTTTCTTCCCCCGTTAATCTTTCATTAATATTTAGTCTTTTATTAATGAATTTTTTTTTTATGCAAAAAGTACTGAATCTAGTGTTTGTTGTTGAAAAATTCTTTTTTAGACAGTAAAAATATTGTGACCTAAAATTTCGTCCTTCCCTATTACATCAGTAGTAGATTGTTCGGTAGAGCTAAGGTCTAAAATATGGAACAAACAGATGTTTTCCAAATTCTTTCCCCGGAGAGGGGTAATGTTAAGATCTAGTTGCAGATTTTGCTCTGATTCTAGCTCCGGAGCTTGAGTTCTAGTCCCAAAATCCATAATCAACCGAACTTGGTGCAGGTAACACCTCATTGAAATAACTTAAAACAAGCTGTGCAAGCCTTTACAATCCGCAAACATTGTCAAAATAAGCTGCGATGGAACTTAAACGACTAAATAGATGTTTATAGAGTGGCACAACAGAGACAATCGACGATAAATAGCAAATAAAAACTGTGAACGATGAAAAGATAGAAAAACAAATCTCAAAAAAATAAATAAATATAAGAGTAATACTACATAGACAAATCTTTAAGATCAGATCAACATGGAAGACTGGGTCTATAAATAGGTTAAAAAAATTATCAAAATTGAGTCATCACCGATCTATGCATCTTACTTCTAGATGATTTGCATTTTCTTAATTAGCCTCTGAATTCCTTCAACACAAAACAAAAACACCCTTGTCTGGACTCATCATTCTCTTCGTCGATTGAGTTCCAACAATCCTCTCCAGCTACATAATGCAACCGTAAAATTATTATTCTTTATGTGAACAGAAAAAGAAATGATACAGTGAACAAGCAATTGACAATATATATGATTGTTTAATTTTTGTTTTGTTTAACAAACATATTAGTGCAAAAGATTCAAACAGCATTACAAAATAAGTCTCAAATCACCTACATCATTCTTGACTATCAATGACTATTGACGTGGAAGAAATTATTTCCAAAAATCAAAACACCCTCTGTTTCTAGAAAACAGTTTACAGATTTATGATTCAATTCCCAAACAAACATAATTGAGAATATAAATTAAACTTCAAAAATAGGGAATAAGAAAACTTACCCGAAGCTGATCAAATTTGGAAAAGAGGATGGTGCAGGTAGTGTCTTCAGAACCATCAAGCATATTTACAATCTGCAATATAGGGAAAACACGTAATTGAGCAGGGTTAAAAGAAACAAACCTTTTCAAAAAAGAAACATTGTAATGAATTAAAAAAATTACAAATAGAGGATAGAAAAGCAGTATAAAAAAGAACGTGTCAGCTGGTTATTGTTTCCTTCCAATTAAAAAGGCTAAATTTTGCTAAACTTAGAACAATCAACCCACTTCTGAATCAGAAACCTAACTTTGTCTCACTCAGCTATAGAATTATTTCTAAGTCTTGAAAAAGCTTAGAATTTTGTTTTACCTAAATTGTAAAAGAAAAAAACAGCAATGATGTTACGCTGCAAAATTTGTGCAGCTTGTCAACCCAATGAAACAGAATGCAAGACGAAGTCAGTAAATCCATATCCAAATCTTCCAAACATCACTTTAAAAAGTAAATGAAAATTTGCATTGCACACCTCAGGATAAAATTCCGATCTCTCTGGAAGGGAATAGAAAATCAAGTTCTGCATCCCACGAATCTAGCCAACAAGAGTAACATAATGAGTCAAACATTCAAGTCCTATTCTGTTAAACACACACACATTGTAACATTCAAGTTCTATTCAGATGTAGAGTTCTAGAAAAATTAATCAATAAATAAATATCGTCACCCAGCAAATAATTGAAAATGTCTGCTACTAAGGCAAAATGTACATGTAAAAAAAACTTTATGCATAGAAACACAATAAAATATGGATATAAGTTACATTACTATTCAGCAAACTCGACAAAAGGGAATGATTAGTACTATATCACACTACCAACAGCAATCCTTTAAAAAGTTCTCTTTTAAGGGGGAGTGCAGGCATACATTGACCGTTTGAATATTATTTCTTTTTATGCCTGCTCCCCGTTTTGCTAGTGCACGCACACAACTCAACCAAAGTGTTATTCTTGACAATGAGAGTAAAAATGAAAATAAGCTTCAGATGCTTACGGCCAAGTCAATCAAACAAAAAAGATTATGAGACACACAAGATTATTCAGTAAGAAAATTAAGTCCAAAGTTGTCTATAGAACCTTGTATCTGTGGTAAAAATGAGCTCTCTCAGTATATAACATAATCTTCCTCTTTCCTTCAAAAAACCAAACTCGTGCACGAGATATATCACTCTGTTTGGTGTACCTGAATAAAACAATTGTCAGTTATTACATGTCTAATCAATTATACAGAATTAACCCATTGCAAAAATAGTCTTCACGTATCTCCAAGTTTTTGGACGAAGTAATAAATTGAAGTTGAAAATGCAGATTCTTACTCGCCAATAAGACAAAAGGATGCATTTTGCGCCTTTAAAAAGTTACGAACTCGAACAAACTCAAAGTAGGAACTAATAAACAACATTATACCCCCCTGCATGTAGAGTCAAGAATAAAAATATTTTCAGATAAGTTTTCTCAACATCAGCCCAAAACTTAGATTTCAAACAGATTAGATCTTGACCTGAATTGATTCTTTTATCTTTGGAAAAACCTGAAAATAGAAAGACGTGCAGTTAATTAAACTTGCACTTTCAAGTAAAAGAAAAGAAACAAGTGTACTTTTAGTTCTAGATATGAACATTTTAAGTATTTTTTGTCATCTTTAAGATATTCTCCAAAAAGGAACATTAAAAGCATGATTTAACAAATTTTACCTACCGCATACAATCAAGATTTCATGGAAAAAGTTCAAAACTGCAAGGAAACTTTTTATTTCCTAGTAACTAAAAAATAAAGCATTTCGAATAAATGCTTAAGATCAATACAAATACATCTCTTGATTTACTTTCAAAGAAACTTTTAAATCAAGGACAGTCACCAAAAAAATCTAATTTATTACAGAAAAGAAACACATTTCTAACGCATTACCTAGATTTGAAAAACTGGACTCCACCTCTAGTTCAAGTACTTGATAGAAAAGTCAAATTTTAACTTGTATGAATTCTAATTTTTGTGTAGTTTATCATTATATATATGAAGTTGTTGCAAGCCATAACATTGTATGGAATAAGCAATCACGAAGAAAGACAACGAGAATCATATTCAAACTTTCACCAAAATAATATATCCTCACTTTAAGATCAGAAAATAACCAGATCATGTTAGAGAGAACTCTTACTCTTCCAACCCTATAATATTATTCACAATTTTAATACTTATGTTTGGAACTACACATATTCTTTAGAGAAAGAACCTTTTAGCACAACAAAAAACACCTGAAATGTTCAATCAAACCTTCTTGGAAAAATATTCAAGCCGAGCATCATCAACATTTGCAATAGAATCTGCATCATACCGCTCATATATCTGAAAGATAAATAGATCAAAAGTTAATTGGCAAATGTACAATAAGAGTGCCCATAAATCAAATTCCAATTTCAATGTGCAAGAAGAAACAAGATAAGCAGGAAGCAATCAAACCTGTCGAACTGGGAGAACCACTTTTGGAATAACTCCTTTGAATTCACACACCATTCGCACCTTTATAAATATAACATTGAACATCAGAAAATCAATGCACGAGACTTTACTATGATTCGAATGGAACCTATTACCAATTTGGTGCAACAAGAAAATCGATACACAGTGACTTTACTATGATTTGAATGGAACCTATCACCAATTTGGTGCAACAAAATTATTGTTTCAAAATTGAAATAGAAAAGTAAAATAATAACAAAGAATATTATCGAACAAGAAAATTATATTAAACAACTTTCTCTAAAGCTACTAGTCAAGTCTTTAAATAGACTTGCAAATAATAAGTTAGGAAAATTAATACTTAAGTAAATAATGTAACTTAAAGAAATAAGTTATTTATAGAATAAGTAATTAAGAAATAATTAAAATACTGATAAACTGTACTTTCTACGGGCCACGCACCACATCATATGCAGCCATTCCTTCTCCATAAAAAAGTCTAACCTTTTAGTTGGTTAGTAGCCCACTTGTAAAAACAAATAACAATTTAAAATATAATAAAATGAGAGGCGCACCTTTCCTCGGTAATTAACACATTGGTGATTGAATGAAGCATTTATATCTGAGAATAAATAATGAACAAAATTTAGAAAAACATGATAAAACCAAGAAGCAAAGTATTTTCAAAACCTCAAGTAAATATTTTGATTAATTAAGTCTCTTTGCATAGAAATATTAGAGTTTCCATAAAAAATAGGGAAAAAACCAATTATAGACATGTACTACGAGTTATTTTCAATTATAAACACAAACTATCAATTTTTACAATTCAAAACATGTACTTTGAATAATGTTCCAATTATAGACATGCCAGACGGACGGACTCACTCTCCGTCCGTCCGGACTTCATTTTCGCCAGACAGCGGACGGACGGTCTATATTACCGTCCGTCCGTTCGTGTCAAGCCAATTAAAAGATGCCACGTGCACGGACGGACGGAACATTGCCCCGTCCGTCCGGTAAAAGTATTGTAATTCTCGACCTACGGACGGACGTACATTAGTCCGTCCGTCCGTATGAATTCATATGTACTCTACGGACGGACGCACTTTAGTCCGTCCGTCCGTTTCCGTCGATTATAACAGATCGACGAGTTTTAGGTCGGACGAAAAACCGTTCGAAATACTCGATTTTTCCATCAACATTCTTCAAATCTCTTGCCAAATCGTCGACTGCAAAACATACCAGGTATATTTTCGGTCCATCTCCTAATGATTTTTCTTGGTTTGTATGGTTAAATCGGTAGAAATCGGCCTGCCCTAGGTTTTAGTTACGATGATCCTCCGGACGGACGCAGTTTTAGTGCGTCCGTCCGGATGGATCATCCATAACAATCCGGACGGACGAACCAATAGTCCGTCCGTCCGGTTGATTCGCCTTGAAGTTCCGGACGGACGCAGAAATGGTACGTCCGTCCGGACCAATGCTGTTTGTTGTGTTTTGTATTTGTTCGAAATTTGATTTTCATGTGGCTAATATTTGATGTTTCCTATTTTCATATCGTAAAGAATGGTAGACAAACAGACATACTTCAGAAAAGAGGGAGCTTCGACATCAAAACAAAGTTCGAAGTCGAAAGATGGACAGTCAAAGCGTCAAAAGACTGCTCCACCTTCTACAGAGCCCACTCCACGGGTTTCACATCCCCCGACCCCACAGTCCTCTGCAAGGGGTTCAGAGCAACGTCCCCCGACCCCGCAAGCAGTTTCAAGGGTCGCAGAGCAACGGCCGCAGGCCACACAGTCAGCTCAACGGGCGTCAGATGCACGTCCTCTGCCTCCACTCCCCCCTGCATCATCCTCACGGCTTGGAGACCTGCAAAGTAGTCGTGATTTTCGCAGTGAACATTGCCGAGAGCAGTATTTCCTAGATATTCCACAGAGGAAGGTCTCGATGACCAAGATAATCGACTTTAAGGCCCAAATCGCACTTGGGAATTGTTGAAAATGCGTGAATTGCCCAAAACCTTGGCGGTGTTCTTCGGAGCCATTCATATGCATTTGTGTTGAGCTCGTTTACCCTTCGCATATGAATCTCAAAAATTTCTCTTCTTGTGGCCCTTGCTGCATTCCACAAGGCATCTCTATACATTACGCCCGGAAACCTGCCTTTGAAGTTTGCATACATATGCCTTAGACAAAAACGATGCTCGGCATCACAAAATATATCGTCCACGGCAGCCACTAACCCCTGAAGTTAAAAACAACAACATAATCAACACAACCGCAGAAAATAATATAAACAAAATGCTTCAAAGAAGATTAATACAAACAATGTATACCTTTTGTCGATCTGAGATTACTGTCCATCCTCTCCCTTGGCCAATGCCCAAGTCGCTGCGCAATAAGGTCAAAAACCATGTCCACGAGTCCGTGCATTCTGCCTCCACGTTGGCAATAGCAATGGGATATATGCCATTGTTGCCATCAATACCTACAGCAGTTAGTAGTTGGCCAGGGCAAGCTCCCTTTAGATGACATCCATCCAAGCATATTACAGGTCTTCCCATTTCCAACAGACCAGCTTTGCAAGCAGCTAGGCACATATACATTCTTTTGTATATCTGATACTCCTTTCTATTCCTAACGACCAAATCACCATCTATTATGACTGTGCTACCAGGATTTGATCTCAGAATTTCTGCTGCATAATGACGAAGTAGCTTGAGTTGTTCTTCGTTTCTCCCGTAATTAAGCTCTTTAGCATAGGCTCTTCCTCTTCTTGCAAGACTACGCTTAATGTGAATTCGACGCTCGACCCTGACGGTGGTGATAATATCACCGATCGGCCAATCTGGTTGACTTTTGAACCTATCCGCATAAGTGGTTGCCAACCACTTTACCGTTGCGTGTCGATTAGACTTTTCCCTTTTACATTTGTTGTGTGCATTATAATAAGCTTTGATTTGGAAGCTCGCTTCATTTTTCATAACCGAAGCATGCAAATGCCATTTACACCCTACTCCTTGGCATTTTGCTGTGAGCCTTTTCGTTGAACTGTTAACGATCTTTATATCAACTCCTTTTTTCATAGAATATTGACTTATTTCATCCTTAATTTCCTGTAAAGAGCCATACTTTCTGCTCACAACAAAATCACCTGAATTGGCCGCTCGTATTTGTCTACTTTGCACCTCTTCATCCTCTGAATTTAGCGGTTCTCGAAGCTCATCATCTAGAGTCTGCGATACTGAATGTACTTGTACTAGTCCAACCGCCTCCAAGTGATCAAATGAAGGCATTTCTTCGTATATTGGAGCTTGCACTTCCTCTTCAATATGTTCGTCTACTGGCATATCCTCAAAATATGGATCTTCCTCCTCCATATCATCGTACATCAGGGCCTCCTCCTCCATAGCATAATCAATAGAAACATCATCTAGATAATCATCGTCCGGGATATCATCGTACATCGGGGCCTCATCCTCCTTATCATAATCTATCGAAACATCATCTAGATATCGAAGTTCATCTTCGGAGTTTGAAAGGTCAATCGAATCATCTGAATAATCAGCCATTTACGAGGAGTATCTGCAAAAACGAATAGAAAATAAAGTTAAGTGTCATTCAAAACAAAAAAACAAAACTGCGAAAGAACGGACGGACGGAGCATCTTGCGTCCGTCCACAGAAAATATTTACAAAACTACGGACGGACGGTATTTTTCCGTCCGTCCGCTTCGGAGAATTTTGCCAAACTGCGGACGGACGGTATTATTCCGTCCGTCCGTTTTCTTCCGAAGATCGGCCGGACGGACGCAGACAACAGCGTCCGTCCGTTCTCAAAGAAGATCGAGAAAACCGAACTTACCGCGGTTAGAATTGGTACTTTACCAAAACTACCGCGGTAGTTCTTATAGGGTTTTTACTGAAAACTACTACGGACGGACAGTATAATAGTCCGTCCGTCCGGCGTTTGTGGCAGGTTTTTCGTTAATTTGATCAACCCGCTTCACCGGACGGACGCTGAAAGTTTCCGTCCGGCCGGAAGACGTGGCAGCAGATGATTCGTTCATTTAAGCGGACGGACGGTAATATAGACCGTCCGTCCGCTGTCTGGCGAAAATGAGGACCGGACGGACGGAGAGTGAGTCCGTCCGTCCGGCATGTCTATAATTGGAACATTATTCAAAGTACATGTTTTGAATTGTAAAAATTGATAGTTTGTGTTTATAATTGAAAATAACTCGTAGTGCATGTCTATAATTGGTTTTTTCCCTAAAAAATAATGTGCATATAGAATATTAAATTTACAAGGAACTCATAAAAATATACCTTTCAAAGCTAAACAATATATACAATCTTGTGTGCTCATAGAAGAGAATATTATTGCAGATAAATTTTTTTGAAACAATATTAATTTTATTATTGTTCTGTAGATCTATTATTCAGAATTTTTTAAAATTTATCATTTCAGTGTAGTTCTTTTTTTTTTTTTTTTTTAGATTTGAGTGTTTTTTATTGAAAAAGATTTTCCCCCTTCTTCCTAGTATCTTCTTTCTATCGATATAATTTGTTTATAATAAAAAATAAAAAAAAATATTATAGACAAAAATGTGTGCATTTGGGAACCAATAAACTAATCTATGGAACACCATATTACCTGGGTTCGTATAATGACCCAAAATAATTGACTGTCTATAGAACTTTGCATTCCCATCAAGATACCTAAAAAATGAAACGTAAATTTACCAAGAATAACAAGGTAGATCAAAGAATTCCTAGAAACAAAAAATTGAATAAAAACGTTAACATTTATTTATATTTTCAACGTTGTGATTAAAGTTAACAATAAAAAAGATACAGCAAAGAAAGGAAAGAACTTTGCTTTACTACAAAACAATTTTATTACCTAATGCAAGACCTTCAACAAGGAAACAACTAAGGAAAGTGCATAAAAAGACGTACCAAGGTCTTATCCTCATTACGTTGGTTCCATGTTGTTTAGTTGGTATCTTGTTCACTTGTTCCAAAACAGAACTAACAAAGGACCAATTCTATAGAAAAATAGATTGGAGAAGTTTGATAGAGGATATAGTAACACTATAGTAATTATTCTAATTAGAGCTCACTGTACCTGCATAGCTATAATATCTGCATGATCGATAATTAGAACCTGCTTGTTCAATAGTATAATTAGTACTACAACAAAAGACAACTAGAAAATAATAGTCGTAATAAAAACTACCTCAATGGAAGAAAGATAGTCCACATCTTTTTCCTTGTTCTCCTCGGCCTCTCCTATTTTCTAGAAATTAAACGTTCAACCAGATTAGTGATTATCATAATAGATTAAATTGTTGGAATTCATTTATCTCATTGTGAGAGTTCATCTCATAATACAAAAGATAAAGGAGTCACAAAGGTAATTTAAAAGTCAGCAATTACCTAAATTAATCCTAGCTATATAAGGAATAAATAATTATAGATTGATACAAAATATCTACTATTATGATTATATGTTGAAGCACTATCTAACTGAAATTCCACCTCAAATTGATGTTGGCTGATCAAGACGCAACAATTTTCCTACAAAAAACTGATGATGTAGTCTTGTCCTGGCCTTTGTTAATATATCAGTTATATTTAGGTTAGTTAAAATTTGTGGGAGATAAATAATGCGAGCGTCTAGGCGGGTCGAATTGTGTGACAATTAACTTCAATAGGTATTGTGCATTCATGATGAACAAGATTAATAGTGATTTGAATGATACTAATGTTGTCAGCATGAAAAGGAGTGGATTTAGTCGAAGGAAAGCCAAGCTTGGACAAATTTTGCAAGAAGACGGATAATCTTTGAACAAACAGCAGATGTTGTACGGTATTCAGACCCAGTTGATGATTTAGAAGCTCAATCTTGCTTCTCAATCTCCCTAGAGATTAAAGAATGACCAGGAAACATGCACCCCCAAAGAAAGACCTTCAGGTATGAAGACATCTTGCCCAATCAACGTCACTATGACCAACAAGACAAAGAAGAGAACAAGCAAGAAATCCTTGGTTAGGCATCCCACAACATATCAAATAATTTGATGAACAATAGTCAAATGTAGTTGGGTTGGGGTAGGGGAGCATAAAATTAACTGAATTGAACAACAAAAGAAATATTGGGTCGAGCAACTGTCAAGTAATTCAAGCTGTCAACCAATCATCAAAAGATTGTAGGATCTTAAAGGAGATTATCCTCCTTACTATGGTAGTTTGCATTAACTACTAATGGAGTTCCATATAAAAGGAATCTTGCAGTCTAGGCAAACAGATCAAATCTTGTTTGCAATTGTGTTGATTTAAGAAAAAGACGGTGCTTATAAACTTCCAACACCAAGAAATTGGTAAGATGACCAAAATCTTTCATATGAAATCAGGCTCAAGATGTTGCAGCAAACTAGTAATTAAGTTGTCTTAATGACAATAAAATTATCAGCATAAACCAGAGAGAGAACAATCTCAATAGACTTCTTACAAACAAACAAAGTTGAGTCATATTGACTCTATTTAAATGAAGAATTAAGAACGCTTAAGCGAAATTCATCAAACTATGACGGAGGAGCGTGTTTCAACCCATATAAAAACTGCTTCAGAATTTCTTATATGAAATCAGGCGCTGCTGCAAACTAGTTATTAAGATAGATTTTGTTCTAGTGATAACAATATCATCTATATAAACTAAAAAGAGAACAATCTCTATAGCATCTTGCAAATGAACAAAGATGAATCATATTGACTGTGTTTAAAGGAGAAATAAAGAACGATTAAGCGAAACTTATCAAACCATGCATTAGAAGCTTGTTTCAACCCATATAAAAATTGCTTCAACTTATATGATCCTAGCAATATACAGTCATTATACATTGAAGCACTAACTGATCGGGATCACATTTGTTTGGTACATCTCCCAATGTAGACAACCAAAAGAAGAAAACCCAGTAACAATTTATTTTAGGAAAGCATATTGCATTCAACTTTTGACGAGAACAATCATATTCGTTATCACAACGCTGGGAACAAGATTAGATTGCATTTCTAGGAAGATACAAAGTTCCAGTTTTACAATGGATCACCATGGAATCAAATTTAAAACTTACATCTTATGGGTCCCAATTACTTGGATGCTAATTCATACAAATTGAATAAGATAGGGATGATTCGATTTTTCTGGTTCAATTTTGAATTGTAAACAATTTTTGCTAAATATTTTCTTACATTGTGTTTAATCTCTAAATATGACAAATTCTTCAATATGTAATAGTGAAGATTTTTTTTCTTCTAATTACATTCAGTCAGCGGAGAATTCAATCGCCTGCTTGCTTATCTTAACAACCTTTCCTCAATTTCCCTGTCTCAAATTGTCCGACAATTACTAGGGTTGAACATGTACTTGTACATATCTCTGCCTCTAATAGGGATGGCGCCATCTTTTGCTAAGCCAAAATCCAATAGCTTTGGATTATAGTCCACATCTAAAAAAATATTGGATGTTTTGAAGTTACAACATATTACAAGTTTCTCTACTTCATGGAGAAATGCCAATCCTTTTGCAGCGCCATATGCAATTTTCATTACGATGGACCATGGCTAGGGAATCAACACTCTTGAAAACAATTTGTTTTCCACACTTCCTCATTCCACGTACTCATATGTTAGAGTTCTATTTCATATTCACAGCAACATCTGATTAATTTCACCAAATTGGGATGGGAAAGCTGCCCCAAAAAGATGACTTCTGCTTGCCATTCTCTATGGCCTCGATAACTGTTATCCGCATCATGAACCTCAACAGCTACAAGACGTGAAAGGATCCCTACTCTCAAATCCTTAGAAATAAAACCTTGGTTAAAACTTTTGAATCTTCCTCCTCCCAACACTCTATCAGGTCTGAAATTGGATGTCATTGTCTTCAGTTTTTTGAAGGTGAATGCAAGCAATGGATTTGCAGCAAAATCTCAACATAGGTCTTTTACATCTTCTAGATTTGAGGTTAATATCTTTCCTTCCTTTCTCCTGAAGGTCTTTCAAATTTTGAATATTCTAGTATGATATTGTCGATAGAAGTGGTGACTTTGCTTCATGAAATGTTTTGCCATCTTCAAACTGTAAGGGAAGGACCCCTAAAGGATCAAGCTCAGTCGACCCATAACCTACCTTTAAGATTGGAAGCTGTCCCAAAGTTCCAACCTATTTCCTCACAATGATGTTCAACCATGATCCGATGTTGACTCACTTTTTGAAAGAAAAATTTCAGCCCTTTGTCAGGATAGTTGGCTTCATAGGTCTTCCCAGGGAATGGATTAAAAGGCTTGCAAAGTTTGTCTTCGGACATTACCGAGTAAAGATCGCATACAAGCCCTCTTATCAGAGCTGCCCATCTTTGAAAGCCAATTAGATAAACCGGTTTCAAACCAAACATATAATTCATGTTCCCCCATCTAGTTTTGGGCTCACCAATTCACTATCACTCCATGTGCAAGGGACCCTCTTCCATCCCATGTTTAGCCCAAACCGACTAAAACTAAGTCTAAATGAAAATAATTTATAACCTAAACCGAACCAAAAGTAAACCTAGCAAAACAAAAAAACAGTATGAGATTCATTCTATTTACGGTGCATAGTTCAAAATTCATTTTATTAAAAAATAAAATTCAAGATTCAAGTTGAACAAATTCTAAAGTTCGAGATTTTGTACAAAAACAAATTGTTGAACGAAACCTCAAAGTTCAGAATTTAATTTGTATTTTATCCAAAAACATACCAACAAATTTTCTCTGATTTTCTTATTTCATAGCAACCATAATCTCATCTTTACATAGCAAAAAGATACAAAGATTGATAACAATATGCATATGTAAAGAACAAAATTGACAGGAAAGTAACATCCTTTATAAAACCAGAAACTTGACCTAAAATTTTAAAGAAAATTTAGAAAATAAGAGAGAAGGATAGATCTTTACCGTAATCAAACCAAGAGGAGACGCAACAATCATATCTGACGAATAGAAGTCGCTGAATAGCTTTATGCTTTTCCTAAGAAATAAAAAACAAAAAACCAAATTTATGTAAGCAAATCCATAACTAAATTTTTTTATAAAGTCTTGAAACGAGACACAAGCAAACTCAAAATAATTCACCATAAATTTAAATGACTAAAATCTGGAAGTAATTATTCTATCATATAATTACATAATAAGAAATTATAATACTTTTATATCAGTGAACTCAGGAAATTTTGCTGACTTTATCAAAATCATATAATCTTTTGTGGGAAAACTCAAACATGAAGTACCAAATGCCATCACCTTCCTAACTAAATCATTGATTTGGTTATCCACTCTATGTTTTGCCTAAACAACACGAATTAACTAGAATGATTTCCATTTATACAAACGCTTTTTGAAAGGAAAAGGAAAACTTGCTCAGTTTATTGGTCTTTCGTCCCCTTGATCCCATATTCCAGAGTTGGGATCAAGAGGAGATTCCATAATCATGTCTTATTTATGGAATTGTATGACACTGAAAATTTGTGTACCTTTATGTTTTCCACCAGAGCAAATGAGATTTGGGAAGCTGTCAAAGGAACTTATTCTATGGTGATAGTTATGCAACTTCTAGAGAGCCAAATAAATTATTTGGTAAAACTTATTCGAGGAGGAGATTTATAAATAAGGATAATTTTGATATGATGTGAGGTATTGACAGTTTTGTGTTATTTTACCGAGAATTTTTTTTGTGGAAGTTAGATGTTAGGAGGGGATATCATAAATGGGAAACGGATGTACATAGGATGTTATATGATGTTGTGAAAAAGGTGTGTTTGTAGATGATAGTTTCTAGTAGTAAATGCATTCCAAATTTAGAAGTGTAGAATTTCAGATTTATGATTAGATTGTGATATCTAATGTTGTTTGTGTGAGCGTTGTTTATTCAATATCGACAACTATCAAAATCTCACAATGAACTTCCATTTAAGTGCAGTTCTTCTAAAACAATTCTTGATTGAGAAATCACAGTTGAGTTTTTTTTTTGCTTGATTAAACCATGATTTTGATCAAGTCATGACCCAAATTGTATGCCGACTTACCATGTAGTAATGAGGTTTTAGCCAACAAGGAGTGATGGGTGCTTTCCAAACCATTGAGAGTTCCGACAAGCTATCTAACCATGTTCTAGATGGAGGATCTAAACGGTATACCAGTCATCAATATAATCACTCCAAAAGGAAATTTGACCAATCAATCTGATCACTTCAGGCACATATGGTACATCTGATGTCCATACAACTGAAACTAGCGAAGGACCACCAACTCATCATCAGAGGGCCTTATTTCAATTGTTTTAAGTCCAGAAAATCCTCATTCTGAGCCCTCATTCCACTGTTTCAAGCCTAGAAACAGCCATAACACCGGAGGCTGTTATTTCAAGGCTTTTAACTAGTGATCCTACTACTACAAGATCAGATAAGGTGTATCCAAGAAGGAAATGTCTGAATTCTGGACTCAAACGACTTCATTCATATGATCTAGGGCACCTTTCTAAGGTAAATATACTTGTTAATCCTTTGTTCTTTGTATATAAAGATTCTCATAATGTACCTATTGCTTTAAGGAAATGCACTTATTTCCTATTTGGCAGGTTTTTATGTCATTGAAAGATTTTTCCCATCTCAAAAGAGTTTTGCAACTCAACTTCACAAAGATTGATATCTTGATACGTCCCGGTATCTTTATTCAAATCAACGAAACAAATCTACAAACTAGGGTTATTCGAGAGACCCAACCTCTCCCTAAACTTCTCACAACTATTATTTTGATAATCTCTCTATTCCTATCGTATCCTATTTATAGTCCTCTATTTTACTAACTTCTAATAACTCCTACTAACTTCCATTAACCTCTAATAACTCCTACTATCTTATCATTACTTCCTCCTAAAACACACCTTGTCCTCAAGGTGGAAAAAAATGAAAATTACGGTCTTTAGCTGGAAAACAAGAAATGTCAGACCGGTCACAAGGACTAGCATGCCCCAGGCTATTCCAATTGGAAAACACTGAGTATGGGTCTTCATAATTTCCTTCCTTGAAGCTTATCAAGGCTGCAAATCCACCAGCTCCTCTCCCAATTGTGTAGATGACTTTACCACTAGAAAGCCCATAAATAAAGGCCCAAGAAATAAACCCAGAAAGCCCATCAATCACAACAATTATCCAATTTTCAGCCCCAGCCCTAACTTCTTTCCCCCACTGCTGCTCCCATTTGCTACTCCCGTTGACCAAGCAGAAATCCTCATCAGTGATATTCATCTGCCCTACGTTCTGAGCAACTGTTTCTGCTTCCTCAACCAGAATCGCAGCCACGTCCTTCCCTATCGCGATGACTTCATTTTCTCTTGTTTCTTCTATGTGCTTACAAATGGAAAACCCAATATTATCCTCAATAGCTATCCAGTTTCCAGCCCTAGCTTCATTCCCCAGCTGCTGTTCCTTCTCCCTCCCGTAGAAGTTGCCATCCAACCTGAAATCCCCATCTCGGACCTTCCTGCTTTTTATGTTTTTAACAAATATTTCTGCATCTTTCGCCGAAAACACCGCCGCTTCCTTTTCTTCGACCTTTTCTGTCGGCAAGAATTCCGATTCCAAAGAAACTTCCGGCGCCAACTCCGACGCCCACCTGGAATCTTCGACTGTGTGCCATGTCTCTGGGTTATGCCTCGTCGTCATTATTTTTCCAGCAACCTTTTTTTGCATCATTTCTGGAACTTTACCACAAGAAAGCCCAACAATAGGGGCCCAAACAGTAAACCCAGAAAACCCATTAATCACAAAAATTGTCCAACTCCCACGGTTTCCAAAACTACCTCTTCCACGGTTTCCAGAACTACCTCCGTTCTCCCTCTCGCAGTTGCCGACGAAGCTCCCTTCAACGTCTCTGATTTTCCCAAGCACCGTCCCTTTTTTCTCCTCCGCCGTCGCCCTCCTTATTGTCGCCGTTAGTGTTACAACCTTTTCCTCACCGGCCTCCTCTTTTTCCGCTACCGTTTCTTTCCTCATCGGAGTTATTCTTCCAGCGACGTTTTCTTGCATTAAGATTTCTGGAATCCTTTTCCTAAGGATACTTTCTACTTCTATCGGCGACGATCGCTTTTCAAGAACACTTCCCGGTCTTGTTTTTTCTTCTGCCCATTCTGGAGTTTCCTCTTGCTGCATATGAAAATTCTCCGTCAATAACTGTTTCAGCTCCGGCCAAGTCCGAATCGGCCGAACTTTATTTTCCCACTGAAACCATGACAGCGCCGGACCTTCGAAACAAATAGTTGCTGCTTCGATTTTTTCCTCCTCTGCCAGCCGATTGATTAAAAAGTAACGTTCAGCTTTACACATCCATCCTTCTACTTCCTCTCCAACAAAAATTGGCAGCTCTGGTTTTCTTGGTATGTAATCTCTATTCGTAATCATTACATTACTCCCATTCTTCGTAGGACATTGCCCTTCAGTTGATTCCGTAGAGTTATCATGCCTTGGACTACTCCTTTCCTCTGTTCTCGCAATCATCTTTGATAATTGTTCCTGCATTAACAGCAACGTCTTCTCTATTGCCGAAAGCCTTCTCAATTTCTGTATCTCCCTTTTCACCTCCGATAATTCCTTCTGCCATTCGCCCATTGTCCTTCAGGAACGAACGATGCTCTGATACCAAATTGATACGTCCCGGTATCTTTATTCAAATCAACGAAACAAATCTACAAACTAGGGTTATTCGAGAGACCCAACCTCTCCCTAAACTTCTCACAACTATTATTTTGATAATCTCTCTATTCCTATCGTATCCTATTTATAGTCTTCTATTTTACTAACTTCTAATAACTCCTACTAACTTCCATTAACCTCTAATAACTCCTACTATCTTATCATATCTCTCCCTCAATCAAAGCTACTAGAGATAAAAATTGGAGAGATGCAATTGAAGTTGAAATGGCCAGACCGAAGAAAAATGAAACGAGGGAAATCAAAGATTTAACACGAGGGGACAAAACTTCAGGATGTGACTGTAAGTATAAATCCAATAGGACTCTTGAAATGATACAAACCCCGCTTAGTTGCAAAGAGATATGCACAAACTTATAGAGTTAATTATCAAGAAATATTTTCACTCGTTCCAAATATAATTACGGTTAAAACTTATTGTCCTTAGTCGTGAATCTAGATCGGTACTTATAGCAATATGATGTTAAAAATATCTTTCTACGTGGAGATTTCTCAAGGTTTTAGCCTGAGTTTAGATAAAAGAAAATTGTGTAAACTTAAATTATCGCTCCAAACATTCACCTAGAGGCGTAGTTTGGAAAATCCACACGAGTTATGGTGTGGGGCTACAAACATAGTCAGGCTACTCAGACCCTGTATATTAAACATTCAAACTCATAAAGAATAATCGTACTAATAGTGTATGTTTACGATATCATTGTAACAAGTGATGACATAAAAGAAATAGAGATTGTCGAACTTTCCTTAACCAAAGTGGTATAAAAGAACTTGGTCATTTAAAGTATTAGCATTGAAAGTGTTTGAACTAAAGAAGGTATTTTTATCTTATAGTATGATGTATGTATTTAATTTATTTTAAGAAAACGGTAACTTAGGTTCTCAATATACTGATGCACCAATTGAGAAAAATTATAAGACTTTGGGAAGAAGTTGAACGTTATCATGTGCTTTATGGAATGTACCATAGCCTTGTAGGAAATCTTGCACGTAAAGAGCAGATATAGCATATTCAAGTGGAATGGTGAGTCCATTTATGACAAACAAAATGAAGCTCATCTTAAAGTTGTGCATCAAATATCTTACAATACTTATAAAAACTTCAGGTATGAGAGTGATGTACAAGAAAGATTCCAGCTTACACAGATGCAGACTAAGCAGGATCCATATTATAAGGAACAAGATGCTGAAAACTACTTGGATACTATTTCTTGGCAACGGCATGGGTTATTTTGCTAAAATGTTATACAATCATTACTGAATATATGACTCTAAATTATAGGATTATATTGGAAAATGTCAATTTCTTTATTGCAAAAAAGGGCCCTCTAATTTTGTGAAGGACTACCTTTTAGCTATGATTATCTCCAACTGGATAGAGATAATTGAAACACGGCCGTAACCACTTTGTATCTCTATTGGGAGAATTACTTTTACTCTCTTTGTACATTTTATTTCTTCTTAATTCAACATTTCTTAAAAGAAGAGTTAAAAGAAAAAAATCCATAATTCTATTAGAGGAAATTTAATAACATGAAATAAAACAAACTGTGGTGGCAATATTTAGTGCAAAAACTGAGATAAGAACAATGGCACGTGGAGAATGAGAATTGTTGTGATTAAGAATAGTTCTAGATGACCTTATTAACCGGGAGAAACCGATTAGATTATGTTGTGACCACAAACCAACTATCAATATTGCACATAATCCAGGTCACCATGAGCAAACCAAATCTAGGAAAGATTGACCAATATTTTACAAAAGAAAATTTAGACAGTAGCAAGAACTGTAGTCCATGCATCTAATCATAAAATCAACTATCAAATATTCTCATTATAGGATTGGCTACATCATATTTGAACATTATATAATCCAAGCTGAAAATAGGTTATATCTATTTTTAACTTGATGAGACGTTTGAAAGAATTTATATAAAATAATATTTTCTTCAGAAAAAATTAGTTTATTTGGCATAAATGTTATATACTAGAATTAAGGGATTGACTATCATTATTTGAATTTATTCTAAGATTAGATATCTTAAGAAGAAATCCCTGGCTATATTAGAATGTCTACTTTATTATTTTAAGTTAGAAAGGAATCATCTTTAGTTTTTTACCCAATTAGCAACAAGTCAAATGGTTACTAAAATTTTTTTCCTGTCCTCCTTGGCAATAGCATTGACCATCATGGAAAATGACGAGAATGTTTTATCATAAAGAGAATCAGCATCACATAGTAGAAAGATTACCTTGTGAACTTGATGCCAACCATAAAATGATCTTCATTATTCCCACCAAAAAGTTTCTCAAAATCAGAAGGTTTTGAGGACTTCTTAGACTTACATTCTTCTTCCTTATTCTCATCATCAGCTGTAGAAAAATCTTCAAGTAAACGGTCCAGATGCTCTACATTAACCTAGAATAATAAAAGAAAAATTAAAAACACCATTGTGCTCTAGCAAGGAAAATCTAACATCAAAGTCACTACGTACACAAGACAAGCAAGCACGTTTTAACTCAGAATAAAACAACTTTTGACATAATATTGGGGGTGGGGTTCTTTATGATGCACACCATCCAATGAGTTGCTGGACACATAAAAACAACATCCTCGACCCCAGTTTTTTTTCCATAGATTTCATTACTATTTCAGTGAACAAACAATAAACCACTTTAAAGCATATTGAATACCTTGAAGGCTGAAGGTGTAAGCTGTATTAGCCTTTTGATCACACGTAGCATGATGCTTGCAAGAGGCAACATAATTAAAACCTGATGCACAATTTAAAAAAGTCTCATTTTCATCAGCAAATATAAAGCCTCATGTATTTACCTAGACGCACACAACAAAATTTTACGGGGTCTTTATCTTTACCTAACCTACCTAGTTGTCACTTATGTCCGTTGAAAAATAAAACAGCCTACTAGGATTCATATATGTTATTAAATTAATACTATCTAGGAGCTAACTTATCCATACAGTCAAGGAAAGAGGTATAAAAAGATGATTAGAAATACCAAGTGTGCTAGTTTAATACATAGTTCACTAAGTAAGATTCTTCTTTATAATACCTTAGGACGAGTAAATCCATGATCAAGGAAGCCTTCACATCCAAGAATATCCTCGCTTCCCATTTCTTGATGTTTGGCTAGCTTTGCATCATTTTTTTTCACCAGAGTTCTCGTTTTAAATAAATGATTCAGCTGCAAAAGCATAATTTTCAGTAAAACCCCAAAATTCACCTAAAAAGTTCAGGTATCTAGTTTGAATCAGGGTATATACTTACACAGTGCATGATATAAGCATCCATGACGCTAGAGTCTTCTTCCATGCCTTTGAGATAAAATGGTTTCTTGTTACCGTGTAATACATCCCTATAGTTG
>CM039512.1:16267024-16399524 GCA_022432975.1 Begonia masoniana | reverse complement strand
AAGGCATTGACTGTAAGCATTTGGAAACTTACCAAGACCTAGTACTATATTACAACAAAATAAAAAACTATAACAGCTACACAATTCAGCTAGTTAAACAGAAAGCAAAACAGCAAAGAAATTAACACGAAATATACTCAAAGCAAGTTACAAGTTTTGCCCAGAGTATCGATCACACAGTCAAGCATAGTAAATACAGATTATAATCCAGCAAAGAATTCATTCGTCGTGATGAGATTTTAAACAATTCCAATCTTTTCAAGATCTAAATTCAAACAACAAACAATATTACAGATAATGAATAGAATCTCAAAGCTCAGATCCTAATTGTTGGATAAATACCAGTTATACTATTTAAATTAAGTGCAGTAATTTATAGTGGTGTGACCTAGGGGTGGAATCGGTTCGGTTCTGTTATATGACGAATCAGAACCGAACGGGTCAGTTTGGTTTGCAAAAATTACAAACAAAAACCGAACCGAACCGGCGAACCGGTGGTAGAACCAACAGAAAACCGAATGTTTTTTGGTTCGGTTTCGGTTCGGTTTTGGAAATTTGATATTATTTTCGGTTTTGCACTCGGTTTTTTTGTTTTTGGGCTCTAAACTGAGATAAGATCCACCTTCTGTTTGAAGAAAATCAACCTTAAAACCTGCAAAAAAGCTCAAGAAGTAACTTTTAACACAAACAGCCCAAACAGATGAACAGGCGGCTTACAATAACTAAAATTTTTATTCTCCAAATCCAAACCAAATTTCACAAAAATCACTTAAGTGTAAACTACGGTCGAAATTTCAAAGCAAACCCAATCCGCACAAAGATTTAGCAAAAGAACAAAAAATAGGGAAAAAAACACTTCCACTGCTTTCCAATACAAAAAACGTATCCCAGACAGTTCAACAAGCACCAACCAATAGCTTCTAGTAGCTTAATCTAGTTCGATTAGATTCAGAAAAAAATCCCCAATTCAATCCAAACTGAGTTTTACGAAAAAAAAAAAAAAACTAAATTCTCCTAAAATTTCAGAGCAAATTGACGCTCATTCGAATTAGAGAAAGACATTTTCGCGATTAAAGTACCTCAGCTTTACGCAGAAACTGAGTGAACAAATTTTGGAAGAGCTCGCACTCCTCTGCTCGAAGAAACTCACAGAATTGCACTCCTCTGCAAAGAAGGAGCTCGCAGCCTCGCTCGCACGCCTCTGCTCTGTGGCGCTTCTGCAGTTCTGCTTCTCGCCGATCCGTTGGTCGTTGGTCTCCCTCTCACCGGCTTCTGCAAAGTGCAGATTGAAAATCGCATATAAAAGTTAAGGTTCAGGGTTAAGTTTCGGTTCGGTTTGTTCAGGTTTCAATAAACATAACCGAGAGCCGAACCGAGCAAAATTCAGCGGTTCGATTTTCCAGTTCAGCCCAAACCGAATTCCACCCTTGGGACGACCACAATGAGATGCGTTCACTTTGAGGCTAATGGTTCCACTGGAAGTTGAAAGACAAATGAAACCTATAAACCTGAAATTTTAGGTTCGTGGATGATCAGAGAGAGAATATAAATTTCTTCCAGCAGCAGATAATCTTATGGAGCAGTGGCATGGTGGCATTACCTAAATCACGTTTTGAGTTATGAGTGGGTCACATAGTCTGGGTTTTTGAGTTTCTAAGTTCACTTAACGATTTTTATTAGGTCAATTGATCTTTTATTCTAAAAAACAACCTTTTCCAAAATTGAAATTGAGTTTGATAATGTGTTAGAACCAAACCAAACCAAACCGAACCCATTATATTGTAGATAAGAATGTTGGAGTTTTTTTTTCTTGTGCATTATTTTTTTAATAAAACTATATGCTTCCAAATCAATCTCATCATACGTGAACACTGAACAAAATATAAAATACCACAAAAGTAAATAAAGTTTAAAAAAGAATGCGTTAATTTGAAATTTTTTCAACTAATCATAAATTTTGAGGTTCATTTTATTAAAAAAGTGTTCCGGGTGTTTAGTTACACTATATAGAAGCCGTTAGGCCAGTTGAAGAAGCAACTGATCAAATCCTTCTTCTCGATGAAGACAGCAAATCGATTAGCTCGATCAATGAAGAGCAAATTAGCCCATTGAAAGAATCGGATAGAATGGGGTCAGAGAAATCTACTAAAAGAACACTGAAATCCAATAAAAGTACGAGCCACGAAATTAAAAACTGGAACAGTCTGAGGAGAATCGTGATCATGAAAAGATTCATCTAGGAAGCGAAAAAAAGTTAAGAAATTCAATCCGAGAGGGCCGAGATTTCTGCGATCAACGACTCATGAAAAAGCTGATCACCACGTTGATTATGCTCTTCACCACGCTGTGGCGAAACTTACTCCTGCTCGAAAACGAAGAGTGACAGATTTAATCAATGTAAGCCCAGAAAACCTCGCAAATTTCCTTTTTTTCTGTGGTTTTTTTGCCGATCAATATCTCTCTGGTGTTGCTGCTTTCTTCTTTTTGTTAGGTTGTTTAGAAATTTTTGCTGTGATAAACCAAAAAAAAACAAGAGCAGAATAATGGAATTGCAGAAAAAGAACAGAAAACAAAAAGTTTTTACCTTTTAGTTTCCTGTAAATATACTGTTAGAACGTGGTTTAGATGAAGAGAGAAGAAAGTGATTCAGATACAAGCAGCGAAGCGGAGATGAGGCGGCGAGGCAATGAGCAAGGGTTTGGAGAGCCGATGGACCAACCTCTCGATGTGGTCGCCGCAGGGGGAAGCGAAAGAGGAGAAACAGAGGAGACAGTGAGCGGATGAAAGCAGAAAGGGGGGAGTGAAAATTAATGTGGTCTTGGTTAAGTTAAATCACGAAGTATCAATTGACAAAATAAAAAAGTTAAGGTCCGGGTTGAAAATATAATTATTCTATAAATTAAGAAAAGGTTAATTAATTAAAAAAAAACTTAAATTATAGAAATATTAACAAATTAGTCTTTTTAAGACCGAGAGCCCACTCTATAATAGTGTGTTCAAGTTCTCGAATAATGGCCTAGCAGGCTCCTGCTCCAAAAAACAAAAAAAAACGATCTAGCATCTACTCTTAAACAGCGGATTCCCAATCCAGACAACAAAAGATTGTGAGGTAAGAGTGAGATTCCCCTTTTAAGAGCAGACTTCCCAATTCAGATAACAAATCGTCATTTTCAAAGTTAATAAACTCAGAAAACATACAAAATTGTATTAGATTTGTCTGAAATTTTTATCACATATCTATCTTTTCATGAGAAGTTAATCTACAAAGTTAAATGAGTTTTCAATATTTTTATAATTTATTATAATCTATTATGATTCTGTTACAAAATAATTCATTAAAAATACGTATGTCATCTAAAAACTATGAAAATTTTACAATAGACTCTACTTATGCTTCTAATTAGAATTGCAAAATCGATTTACAAAAAGAAAATATGTATGTTATCTAAAATTAAGAAAACAAGCATAAACTATAGTTTATTAAACGTCGATAAACTAATACTTTAAATATGTTTAGTCGTCTCTTTCGCTATAGTTTATTATTTCTATTTTAAAATATCAACTAACATGCTGTATGATTATTCGAGATAGAGCTTATCGCATCCCATTGGCCTATCACTACATTAAAATGTCCGAGTATGTCTGCAACTTGTGGCTTCTTGTTTTGAAGGGCTTCTATAAATTTAAAGATCATTCATGCAATTATTAAAATTGTCCTTATCAAGATTGAACACCATACTTTACCACATCACTTTCATCAAACAAAGAAATCATTCCTTATACCACAGACACGATGAATAATAGTTAATTACTAATGTCACGTCCCAAAAATCTTGAATATATACAGTGAATTAGGCAAAAATAAAATTTACTTGCTACAATTTCATATAAGCAAAATTTAAAACAATTATTTATTTATTTTTTCAAATAGTTTCTAATCGAAAGCTAATAAATAGGAAAAAGTTTAATTTAGCCCCCAACGTATGGGTTCAGTGGTAATTTGGTTCCTAAAGTTTATTTTTGACCCAATCAGACCCTATCGTATATATCGTTTGCAATTCAAACCTTCTCGTTAAATTTTGAAGTGTTCTGCTAAAACCTTAAAAGACCCTCATTTTCTCCCGAAATCCTTAAAGTAAAAGTTAAATTCACCTTAAAAACATACACTAAGCTATCTCTCATTATTCAATTTGAATTTAAGATAGGGATTTCGGACAAATTTAACTTTACTTAGGGATTTCGGGAGAAAATGAGGGTCTTTTGGAGTTTTAGCAGTGCACGTGCAGAGCACGTGTCAAATTTAACGAAAAATTTAACGGGAATGTTTGAATTGCAAACGATGTATACGATAGGGTCTAATTAGATCAAAAATAAACGTTAAGGGCCAAATGACTACTGACCCCATATGTTGGGGGCTAAATTAAACTTTTACCTAATAAATATAAATTTTAACTATTAATGGGTAGTAGTAAAAAAAAATTGACTCATCTCCACAATAACTAAAATTTCAAAACATCGGCATTAGAATCAATTTACTAGATAAGCATATCGTCTCGAAATAAAGTAAAACTAGAATAAATATAATGAAACACTAAAGTCTAACTCTGTGTTATAACTCTACTAATCATCCATGCTATTATTTGAAATCAAAGTAAAATTAAATAAAATATCTTTAAGTAAAATATAATAAAATATTATTATTAATATTCCCATGAATTCAATCATATATGAAAAAAAACTACAATCACATGGTAAAACTACAATTTCATATCAACAAATTCATTGTGAGATTATCAAAATTACACATCAATAATACTCGCTAGCAAGTCATTCTATGCAAGCGAAGAAATTGGTTATCTGATGATTAATGATCGTACCAAAACACTACATTCGAAAATGTGTAAATCAGACCTCCCACATGCACATTTATACATCGGCAAAATAAGTTGATCAAAATTTACCATCAAAAGTTCTCAAATTGAGCGAGTCAAGACAAACACTGCAATTAAATGTGTACCTGATCACATCAAAACATCTCAGTTGGAATTTTAAAACTAGTATACTAAGTAAAATTAACCATTGTCATAGTTATCAACACCTGATATGAGCACATAATTTATTATTCATCCAAACCAAACAGTTCATAAAGCATTCAGGTACCATTTAAACGTATCATTTTTTTTTATATTTCCAAATACTAAACAGAAAAACCAATTCAAAGCGACTAATATATGAGATACTGAAAGTAACTCGTGGCTCAATTAGAGTGCTTATTTTTCTGAATAATTATACTTGAGTGCAAGTGTACATTATCGTAATAAGTAGTATAATAATTAAGTGCAGTGTTTCGTTGGATGATAAGCGCACCTTGAGCAGACACCTTCCATTCTGTGTCTGGATGGCATATGGCATGGGGCACTATTTGTAGGAACTCTGGCGTGTTGCTTGCTAGCAAAGTGTGATATTGGCATCAGTTAGGTTATACATCATATTGGACATTGGTGTGTCCGTAGTGTCTGTGTAACACCTGGATTTACGGAATTTTGTAATTTCAGAATATAATGGCATTTTTGTTATTATGTCAAATCAAGTCCGTTTTGCGAAAAGAAAGCGTTATTATGATCCTAATGATTTATAAGGATTTTAAGAATATTTCGGAAATTTTAGGAGTTTAACGCTAATTTAACGAAAATTACGTTTATCGTAATATAAAGGATACTTTGGTAAAAATAGTAAATGGAGCCCAAATTGCGAACGGACAGTTTTAATAGAACTTTGATAATAAGTTGAAGTTATTGGTGAAATAAAAAAATTTGGAGAAACCAAATCGTTTGTTAATTAACGAAAAAGAAGGACGAAACAATAGAAAATCAAAGGAAGGGCAAAATGGTAATTTGCAAAGTCAAAATTTTAATTAAAAACATATTTCTTCTTCTTCTCCAGCACTCCACGCCTTTTTCTCCTCTGCGATCTTCCTCCTCCGGCGATTCCCTCACGGCGACTCAATTTCTGACGATCGTTCCTCCTCCGTTCTTCATGTTTCCTTCCCCAAACTCGATCCTAGGAAAGGTTCTATGGTTTTGGAAAGTTTATTCGTAGTTTTCGGGCCGTTTAACGATTAGGGTTTCGTTCAAAACGCGAGTTAGAGTTAGAAATCGTTAGGTTTATTGTGTTTATGAATATAACGGAAGTATCGAGCGTTATTGGACGAAATCTAGAGTGTATACGGCGTTTAGGTTGAAAATCGGATATTTGAGGTTTGGAAAATTTTCGTCAATGGAGTTTAGAAGTTCACGAGCATGAATTACTCGATAAAATGTCTCAAAGAGTTAAGTTAGAATTTTAGGAAAATTTCCTTAGTTAAGGTTTCGTTAAATTTGGATGTTTAACGATTTAAATCTCGTTTTAACGAAAACTGTTGTGTTTTGCCTCAGACGAACAACGCTCGTGGACGGAGCTCGAAGTTCAGCGCGCACAAGGTAAGTTCTCGTGACTTACTTGGCCGAGAGGCCTACACCGTACGTCGATGTTGCGTCGAGGATCTTTGGAGAATCGTTTGTTTAAATGCTTAGGTTGGGTAGTTAGGATTAGTTCTTTTATAGGACCTGCTTTTAGTTGCTTTTATTGTTTTGATGGTACTTAATATGTTTGTTTACTTTATGTCTATAACTGTTCATGCATCACGTATTTCAAAATAGCATGAAAATGGATTTCTGTATGTGTTTAAGAAAATGAAACTAATGAACGAAATGAAATTATGTAATCTGTTATCTGGTTACTCGAGGTGGGGCTCAGGCACGGCTGTTTACAGATGTGAGCGTGTACCCCCCGTTAGGTGAAGAGGGCAGTCCGACCGCGGGATGTGTCCTCTCCATCTAATAGGTTGAGACCTCGGTGACATTCTGTCTGCGACGTAATGATAAGAAAATGTTGTATGATTTCTGAAACTCATACGCACAGCATGCATTTACATTTACGAAACTTACTGAGCCTTTAGCTCATAGTGTGTCTGTATGGTGTAGGTGATATCGAAGCAGGTGAGGACGACGTTCCTCCACCCGATGTACATGATGGTTGAAGAAGAACGGCTGCAGTGGTATGCATGGGCAGTCGATGCGTATTTTGACCCGTGGGGGTAACGGTTAGGTATTTTGAGGGTTTTTGGGCGAATTGGGTCTGTTGTGGATTATTGTATAGTTAGAAACATTTTAGGATGTTTGGTTCTGGTTAGTGGAGAGGTTCATGTTTTGAATTTTTAAACGTTTTGGAAAACTTGTTTTGTAAATGTTTGGTATTAGGGAAATGTTCGGTTTTTAAACATATCCACGCGGTTTGTTTTTATGAAACCAGGCTATGTTTTTAAACGTGTTTGAGTCGTTGTTTTGGATGAGATTTTGAGTGAATTTATGTTGGAATGTATGGTTGAGATGTAGGTAAAATTTTGTTGAAGCAATTGTGAAAAGTGTGTTAGGAGAATTGGTATGCAGAAGAAGAAAGAAGGAAGGAAAGAGGAGCGCCTATTTTCTGGAAAATCCAGAGGACATGGCAATCGATCGCCCAAGGGTGGGGATCGATCGCCCGTGGGTCGCAACGGTCTGGAAGAATTCCAGAGCGTGTGGCGATCGATCGCCCAATAGGGGGCGATCAATCGCCCCTCTTTGGTCGCGCTGCGACTGTGATTGCCTCACCCAGGCGATCGCTAGCAAAACCAGCGATCGCCAATGGGCGATCGATCGCCCCTTCATTTTAGGGGGCGATTGCCCCTGTTTTTGTCTTGTTTCACTGGCCGATTATTTTTAATAGTTTTGAATTGTTTTTTTTTTAAATTGTTTTAAGGTTTGTTTTAAATGAAACGACTACAACGATTTTGGTTCCAATTCTGATTTTTTTAAAATTTAATTTCCGCTCGAACGTTAGGTTAAAGTTTAAGTATATAAAAAAAAATAATACGGAAAAATATGGGTAGAGTTCTAGGGTCGCTACAGTTATGGTATCAGAGCCCCCGGGTTTTAAAAACGGTTCTGTAGACTGCTCGACTACGCATGCCACTACGCGAACAACCTTCTTCAACTGTAAGTACGTTCTATTTTATTCTTTGTTTTTGTTTCTTAGGATTATCTGTTTAACTTTTATAGGCTTTATACAAAATGGTTCGAGGAAAAAATCCTAGAGACGACGCCTTAGACAGACTTACGAAATTGTTGGACCATCAGTCTCAACACATGGCCGAACCGAGAGAATCAGAGGGCCCAAGAATTGGTGGTTCCTAACAATCAGGGCATGCAGAAATTTCAAAGCCTTCGACCTCCAGTATTTGACGGCCGATCATCGGATCCAACAGTTGCTGAGGAATGGATCAAGGTGATGGAGGATATGCTAGGATATGCAGAGGTGGGGAACAGGAGCAAGGTGGCCTATGTCACCTTCCATTTGGCGTTAGATGCCCGTTTCTGGTGGGATTCGATCAGGTCGACGATGGATGTATCGATTATGACCTGGGAACGGTTCAAGACCGTATTCTTTGACAAGTATTTCAGCCACACGGTGAGAGTGGCTAAGAGAAACGAGTTTACGCAGCTGAAGCAGACAGGTTCAGTTGCTGATTATATTCAGAAATTTAAGGCTTTGTCACGTTTCGCACCGCGTCTTGTCAGCGACAATGAAGATAAGGTGCATCAGTTTATGGAGGGGCTGAATCCTGAGATCAAGATGAACATGGTTGTGTCGGGAATTATAGACGTGCCCTATTCTGATATTGCAGCTAGAGCTCTAGACTTCGAGGCTGCCAGGGCGACTTGTGTTAGACCGAAGGAGCCAGTTAAGGGCTTCTTCCGTGAGATTCGCACCCCGAGCACCACAGCCCCAACAGCAGCAAAGGGGTGTAAAGAGGCCTCTAGAGGGAGGCAACGATCGAGACAAAGGCAAGCAAGTGCAAGGAACTTCTCAGATACCCTGGTGCCCTAAATGTCAGCGAGAGCACAGTGGAGAGTGCCGGGTTGGCACTAACAAATGCTATAGATGTGGTGAAGTTGGCCATTTTGTCAGAGATTGCCCAAAGCTGGGCCGAGATCAGTTGGGCGGAGACTCGAGAAGGGTTATGCCGAGGATCTTTGCATTCATTGAGGTTGGCAATATCGATGATGAGGCTCAGCCTTCCGTGATAGTAAGTACCATTCTGATTATGGGTGTAGCGGTATTTTCTTTGATAGACACGGGGGCTACGCACTCTTTTATTTCCACTGCTTGCATGGCTAGATTGGGGTTAGCGTCTGAGTTAGCAGAGGTCGAGTATAGGGTGATGCTGCCTTCGGGAGAGCATATGCAGTCGGATCGTATTCTCCAGGGCAATGTCGTCTCAGTGGGGGATGCTACTCTTTATGCTCGCCTGATTATTATGGGCATAGAGATATACGATCTTATCTTAGGATGGACTGGCTATCACAGCATTTCGCCACCATCGATTGTTCTTATCAGGCGATGAACCGATTGAGTGGGTCGCCTATTTCTTATTCCATGAAGGTCAACTAGCAGTTTAAAGGTGAGTGCTCTATTTATTTGGCCACAATACTTGATACTCAGTTGCTCAGCGAAGTAAAACCGAGTGACATTCCTATAGTCAGAGAATTCTCTGAGGTCTTCCTTGATGATCTCCCTAGTTTACCACCAGACCAGGAGATTAAATTTGTGATTGATGTTTATCCTAGTTCGGCGCCAGTGTCAAAGAATGCGTATAGATTGGCGCCTGCTGAGTTGAAAGAGTTAAAATCTCAGTTGGAAGAGTTGCTAGACAAGGGGTTCATCCGACCCAGTGTTTCACCCTGGGGTGCGCCCGTTCTATTCGTCAAGAAGAAAGACGGGACCCTCAGGATGTGTGTGGATTACAGAGAGCTGAATAAGCCTTACAGTGAAGAATAAGTATCCACTGCCACAGATCGATGATTTGTTTAATCAACTATAGGGTGCCCGAGTATTTTCTAGGATTGACCTACGCTCGGGTTACTATCAGTTGAAGGTCCGGAAGGAGGATATTCAGAAAACAGCATTCCAAACGAGGTACGGGCATTATGAGTTCCTAGTTATGTCTTTTGGATTTACTAATGCCCCTGCAGCGTTTTTGGATTTGATGAACCGAGTCTTCAAGGAGTACTGGACAAGTTCGTTGTAGTCTTTATCGATGATATATTGATTTATTCTAAGACAAAGGAAGAGCATGAAGAGCAATTGAGGATTGTTCTAGGGATTTTGCAACGACACCAGCTTTATCCGAAGTTCTCTAAATGTGAGTTTTGGCTGGATAGGGTCAGTTTTCTTGGCCATATCATATCAGAAGAAGGGGTTTCAGTAGATTCGAGCAAGATACAGGTGGTCAGAGATTGGCCGCATCATAAAAACGTGCGTGAAGTGCGTGGATTTCTCAGATTGGCTGGTTATTAAAAAAAGTTCATAGAGGGATTTTCAAAGATTGCAGTTCCCCTCTCACGCTTGACTCGGAAGAACGAGAAGTTTATATGGTCGGCTGCTTGTGACAGCAGTTTTATGGAGTTGAAGCAGAGATTGACTACAGCTCCAGTGATGACATTGTCTGTTGAGGGTGATAAGTTCAGCATATATTGCGATGCGTCCGAGTTGGGCTCGGATGCGTGCTTATGCAGGAGGGTAGGGTGATTACTTATGCTTCTAGACAATTGAAGTCGTATGAGCAGAATTATCCTACACATGATCTGGAGTTAGCAGCCGTGGTCTTTGCACTGAAGATTTGGAGACATTATTTATATGGGCAGCAGTGCGAGATATTTTCTGACCACAAAAGCTTGAAGTACTTATTTACACAGAAGGAACTTAATATGAGACAAAGAAGATGGCTGGAATTCGTGAAAGACTACGATTTCGATATCAAGTACCATCTAGGAAAGGCGAACAAGGTCGCTGATACTTTAAACCGAATGCCTTCTGCGAGTCAGCCTTCACTTGCAGCGATGTCGATTACATTGTGGTATGAGATTGAGAGGTTCCATGTGGAGATAGTGGCAGAGTTGTCCAGTTATGCTCACCAACATTTCTCTCAGGCTGACTATTCTGGATAAAATACGTGAAGCTCAGCAGAAAGATATGGAGTGCGAGGAGTTTCGGTTGGGCTTGACGTCTGAGGATTCGTCGGATTTCCATTTATTAGAGGATGGTATTCTGAAATTCAGGATACAGGTGGTACGTGCCTAACGATGAGGAGCTAAGGAAGGAGATATTGGCTGAGGCGCATTGTTCTGCTTATTCTGTGCACCCGGGAAGTACTAAGATGTACCGGGACTTAAAGCAACATTTCTGGTGGCCAAACATGAAGAGAGAGGTCGCCAAATATGTCGAAACCTGTTTAGTTTGTCAACAGGTGAAAGCAGAACACCAGAGGTCGGCCGGAACATTACAGCCACTGCCTATTCTAGAATGGAAATGGAAGCAGATCTCCATGGATTTTATTGTGGGGCTCCCAAGGACGACGAAGGGTCATGACGGCATCTGGGTGATTGTGGACCGATTGACAAAGTCGGCTCACTTCTTATCTGTGAAGATGACATCTTCGATGGACCAGCTCGCCAAGCTTTATGTACAGGAGGTTGTGAGACTGCATGGAATGCCAGTTTCTATTGTCTCAGATCGGGATCTGAGATTTACATCGAAGTTCTGGAAGAGTCTGCACAAAGCTATGGGGACTCAACTGAATTTCAGCACGGCATTTCATCCTCAGACTGATGGTCAGACAAAGAAAACAAATCAGATTCTGGAGGATTTGCTCAGAGCTTGTGTGTTGAAATTTCAGGGATCGTGGAGCAGATATTTGCCACTAATTGAGTTCTCTTATAACAACAGCTTCCAGGCTACCATTGGTATGGCTCCGTACGAGGCTTTGTATGGGCGAAAGTGTAGATCTCCACTATATTGGGACGAGGTTGGTGAAGCCAGTGTTGTTGGTCCCAAGATCCTACAACAAACGGCAGAGAAGATTGCCATTATTAGACAGCGTATCGAGATAGCTCAGAGTCGACCGAAGAGCTATGCTGACACGAGACGGATGGAACTGGAATTCGAAGAAGGTGATGAGGTTTACTTAAAAGTTTCTACGTTTAAAGGTGTTATGAGATTTGGAAGGAAGGGCAAGTTGAACCCTCGGTATGTGGGGCTCTTCCCTATTTTGAAGAAGATCGAGAAGATGGTTTATCGACTACAGCCTCCGGCTTCAATGGAAGGCATCCACGACGTGTTTCATGTGTCTATGCTCCGGAAGTGTTTGCGTGATCCATCGCATGTCATGGAGGCAAGAGAGATCGAGGTACAGCTTGCCTTGACTTACGAGGAGAAGTCGGTACGTATTTTGGAGTCTTCCATCAAAGTTTTGCGCAACAAAGAGATTCCGCTAGTTAAAGTCCTATGGCGGAACCACGAGGTTGAAGAAGCGACTTGGGAGCGACAGCAAGATATGATGGCTAGGTATCCCGAGTTGTTTGTGTAATCAAATTTTGAGGACAAAATTTGAAATAAGGTGGATGGAATGTAACACCCGGATTTACGGGATTTTGTAATTTCAGAATATAATGGCATTTTTGTTATTATGTAAAATCAAGTCCGTTTTGCGAAAAGAAAGCGTTATTATGATCCTAATGATTTATAAGGATTTTAAGAATATTTCGGAAATTTTAGGAGTTTAACGCTAATTTAACGAAAATTACGTTTATCGTAATATAAAGGATACTTTGGTAAAAATAGTAAACGGTGCCCAAATTGCGAACGGACAGTTTTAATAGAACTTTGATAATAAGTTGAAGTTATTGGTGAAATAAGGAAATTTGGAGAAGCCAAATCGTTTGTTAATTAACGAAACGAAGGACAAAACAAATAGAAAATCAAAGGAAGGGTAAAATGGTAATTTGCAAAGTCAAAATTTTAATTAAAAACATAGTTCTTCTTATTCTCCAGCACTCCACGCCTTTTTCTCCTCTGCGATCTTCCTCCTCCGGCGATTCCCTCAGGGCGACTCAATTTCCGACGATCGTTCCTCCTCCGTTCTCCACGTTTCCTTCTCCAAACTCGATCCTAGGTAAGGTTCTATGGTTTTGGAAAGTTTATTCGTAGTTTTCGGGCCGTTTAACGATTAGGGTTTCGTTAAAAACGCGAGTTAGAGTTAGAAATCGTTAGGTTTATTGTGTTTATGAATATAACGGAAGTATCAAGCGTTATTGGACAAAATCTAGAGTGTATACGACGTTTAGGTTGAAAATCGGATATTTGAGGTTTGGGAAATTTCCGTTAATTTAGAAGTTCACGAGCATAAATTACTCAATAAAATGTCTCAAAGAGTTAAGTTAGAATTTTAGGAAAATTTCCTTAATTAAGGTTTCGTTAAATTTGGACGTTTAACGGTTTAAATCTCGTTTTAACAACAACTATTGCGTTTTGCCTCAGACGAACAACGCTCGTGGACGGAGCTCGAAGTTCAGCGCGCACAAGGTAAGTTCTTGTGACTTACTTGGCCGAGAGGCCTACACCGTACGTCGATGTTGCGTCGAGGATCTTTGGAGAATCGTTTGTTTAAATGCTTAGGTTGGGTAGTTAGGATTAGTTCTTTTATAGGACCTGCTTTTAGTTGCTTTTATTGTTTTGATGGTACTTAATATGTTTGTTTACTTTATGTCTATAACTGTTCATGCATCACGTATTTCAAAATAGCATGAAAATGGATTTCTGCACGTATTTAAGAAAATGAAACTAATGAACAAAATGAAATTATGTAATCAGTTATCTGGTTACGCGAGGTGGGCTCAGGCACGGCTGTTTACGGATGTGAGTGTGTATCCCTCTGTTAGGTGAAGAGGGCAGTCCGACCGCGGGATGTGTCATCTCCATCTAATAGGTTGAGACCTCGGTGACATTCTTTCTGCGACGTAATGATAAGAAAATGTTGCATGATTTCTGAAACTCATACCCACAGCATGCATTTACATTTACGAAACTTACTGAGCTTTTACGAAACTTACTGAGCTTTTAGCTTATAGTGTGTCTGTGTGGTGTAGGTGATATCGAAGCAGGTGAGGACGACGTTCCTCCACCCGATGTACAGGATGGTTGAAGAAGAACGGCTGCAGTGGTGTGCATGGGCAGTCGACGCGTATTTTGACCCGTGGGGGTAACGGTTAGGTATTTTGAGGATTTTTGGGCGAATTGGGTCTATTGTGGATTATTGTATGGTTAGAAACATTGTAGGATGTTTGGTTCTGATTAGTGGATAGGTTTATGTTTTGAATTTTTAAACGTTTTGGAAAACTTGTTTGTAAATGTTTGGTATTAGGGAAATGTTCAGTTTTTAAACATATCCACGCGGTTTGTTTTTATGAAACCAGGCTATGTTTTTAAAGGTGTTTGAGTCGTTGTTTTGGATGAGATTTTGAGTGAATTTATGTTGGAATGTATGGTTGAGATGTAGGTAAAATTTTGTTGAAGCAATTGTGAAAAGTGTGTTAGGAGTATTGGTATGCATGAGAAGAAAGAAGGAAGGAAAGAGGAGCGCCTGTCCTCTGGAAAATCCAGAGGACATGGCGATCGATCGCCCAAGGGTGGGGATCGATCGCCCATGGGTCGCCACGCTCTAGAAGAATTCCAGAGCGTGTGGCGATCGATCGCCCCTCTTTGATCGCGCCGCGACTGTGATCGCCTCACCCAGGCGATCGCTGGCAAAACCAGCGATCGCCAATGGGCGATCGATCGCCCCTTCATTTTAGGGGGCGATTGCCTCTATTTTTGTCTTGTTTCACTGGCCGATTATTTTTAATAGTTTGAAATTGTTTTTTTTTTAAATTGTTTTAAGGTTTGTTTTAAATGAAACGACTACAACGATTTCGGTTCCAATTCTGATTTTTTTAAAGTTTAATTTCCGCTCGAACGTTAGGTTAAAGTTTAAGTATATAAAAAAAAATAATACGGAAAAATATGGGTATAGTTCTAGGGTCGCTACAGTCCGAGGGAGGGTGATCATGAATGTTTGTATAGAACTTTCTAACCACATTAATATCGACCTTTCATGTTGCACAAAAAAATGTCTCTAGTTGTGGGTGTTGACAACGAAGTGAACTATCTCCTGATAGGCTCATGTGCTTAAATGTAGGCTAGACTGTAAATGTTTGAGCTCCTCATTTGGATGTGCCACACATTTCTTTTGACTTTGTAGAAACTATTTCTTCACGCTCCACTTTGCTATGGCAGCCCACTATTGAAATTGAAAAGGGAAGACAAATATCTTATTGATAAAGTGAAAAATCAATTGAATAATACAACATAAAAGAGTTATATAGCTAAAGTTATAAATAAGTAAAATAAATTACTAAAAGAACCTTGAAACTAATAGATATAAACTAACATCACCCCTCAAACTCACGATGCTACAACTAGAAACATGGAGAATTTATCAGACAAAAAACGAAAACGCGAAGTGAAGTGAGCCTTGGTAAACATATCAGCTATCTGTTGTGAGGAAGGAACGAAAGGCAGTGTGATAGTGCCAAGCTGTAGATGATGACGAGTGAGATGACAACCAATCTCAATATGCTTCGTTCTCTCGTGAAAGACTGTATTATGTGCAATGTAGGTGACACTTTGATTATTACATGAAGAGCAGTAGGTTGACGAAGAAGAATACCCATATCTCCAAGTAATCAACATAACCAAACAATCTCACAGATGCTGGTAGTCATGACACGAACACAGCTTTTGTGGAAGACCTAGAGATAACATCTTACTTCTTACTCTTCGAAGAGATAAGAGAATCGACTTACAGTTCATAGAATTGACCACCCAATCAGCATCAGAGTATGCACGTAGCTTTAACGAGGAAGAGGAGGAGAATAAGAGACTCTGAAAATGAGTTCCCCAAAGATATCAGAGAATGCGAAGAACAATAACCCAATGAATTATAGTCGGTAGAGTGACAAATTGACTAACCACGTGCATAGCATGAGCAATATAAGGACGAGTCACAGTAAGGTAAACTAAGCTTCTCACAACCGTACGGTAGAGACTAGGATTTGTCAAAGGAGAACCAACTTATGGAGAGTACCGAGCATTAGTCTCTAGTGGAGTATCTACTATCTTGTTGTTAGTGAGACGTGCGCGCTCAAATAGATCAGCTATATACTTTGACTGAGACAATAGTTAACATTTTGGCAAAGAGGCAACTTTGATGCCTAGTGTAGCACCTGGTTTTACGGGATTTTATTATTCCAATAAATAATGGTATTTTTGTAAATATGTCAAATTAAGCCCGTTTTGCGAACGGAGAGTTTTAATGGAGCCTTAATAATAAATTGGAATTTATGGCAAAATAAGAAAATTTAGAAAAACCGAATCGTTAGCTAAATAACGAGATAAGTGGAGAAACAAATAGAATCAAATGGAGGGGTAATTAAGTAATTGCGCAAGTCAAAATTTCAATAAAACACAAAATCCCTCCCTCACACTTACACAATTTTCCTGCGTAATCCCCCTCTCCAACGACGATTTTCTCTCCTCCCTCGTGCGTTCTTCTTCCGACGACGATTCCCTCACCGCCGGCGATCGATCCTTCACGTTTCTACTCCGTCTTTACTCCATATGTAAGAATCTACTATTTTAGAGCCTTAGATTTCAGTTTTTAGGGTTTATACAATTAGGGTTGGTTAGGGTTTTCGTTAAAAAAACGTGGATTGAGGTTCGAAATTGATAGGTTTAGCTTAGTTACGCCTTTAATTGACGTCTTGAGGGTTATTTGACGTAGTTAGCCAATGTATTTGTGAATGTTAGGGTTTTGAAGGTTTTAAGTTTTGGAAAAACTCTACTAATGGGGGTTTTGAGGCGTTGAGCGTAAATTGCTCGATGAAATGTCTCAATGAGCTAGAATAGAGTTTTAGGAAATCTCATTTAGCTAGAAGTTTATAGTTTTCGAGATTCAAAGGTTTAGACTCGATTTTAACGACTATTGTTGTGATTTGCCATAGGTGAACAACGTTCGTGGATGGAGCTAGAATTGCTACGGACGCGAGGTAAGTTTTCGTGACTCGTTTGGCCGATTGGCCTACACCATAAGATTTATGTTGATCGAGAAAATTGGTGATGTGGAATGTGTTGGGTAAATAGGTTGGACAGTTAGTTTTAATTTTGGTTAAGTTGTTGATTGTTTAAGTTCATTGTTTGCATGTTTCTATTTCGTTATGTCATTGTATGTATGCGCGCATCATAGTTTTATAAAAGCACGAAAAAAGAACTTCTATGCATGTTTTTACACAATGAAAGATTAATAAAAAGGTAAACGAATGTAATGATGGTCACGTCGGTGGCAGTGGTTCAGACATGGCTGTCGGATGAAGCATGTTTTTCCCCCGGTTAGATACGAGGGGCTATCCAATCGTCAGATGTGTCGCTCCTATCTAGCGAGAGTGAAGTCCTGGTGACATAAATGAAAAGAAATGAATAGCGAAAAGGTAGGATGCATGATTTATGAACTGTACATGCATAGCATTCACGTGCATTCATGTAGATTTACTAAGCCTCTAGCTCACATTTTATTTTCTATGGTGTAGGTGACTTCGATACAGGTGAGGACGACGTTCTTCCGCCTGAAGTTTAAGTAAGTTGAAGAAGAATGCTCGCGGGAGTGTACTGGTGCAGTCGGTGCTTATTTTGACCCGTGGGGACGTAAGTAAATGTTTTGAGGATTGATAGATAGAAAGATAGGGAAATTGTATAGTTGAACATTTTAGGATGCTTGGTTCTGGATAGAAAACATATGTGTTGTGACGTTCTGGATGAATTCGTTTAATGAAATCGTTTGGTGGATCTTATGTTTTATAAGGATTTGTTTAGTTTTCGAACGGATCCACGCGGTTCCTTTTTGTGAAAACTTACTTCGTTTAAAATATGTTTTGAGTCGGTTTTTTGGTGATTGGTAGAGTGTGAATTGTATGTGGGTAGTAGTGTGGTTTTGTGAAATGTTGTTATGGTATGTAATTGGAAGAAGTGTGGTTTTGTGAAATGTTTTATGGTATGTAATTAGATGAAGGTGTGTAGTAAAAAATGAGAAGGGATGGAGTGTGTGTAAGTGTGGTGTGTAGGGTAATGAAAAGTGAAGGAAAAGTAGGAGAAAAGAAAGAAAGGAAGAAGAAAAATAAGGGCAGGCGTTTGATCGCAGAGAGAATGGCGATCGAACGTAGAATTCTCTTAAATTCCAGAGAGCAACCAACGGTACCTGATCGATCGTGAAAGAGGAGGGGCGATCGATCAGTTTGCAGGCCAGGCTACGCGTTCTGGAAGCATAACGTGGGCCGATCGATCGGCCATCTTTAGCCGATCGATCTGCTGTGAGGGGGGCGATTGATCGCCTATGGTAATTTGCTGTTCGGGCAATTTTGCCCTCCCCTCGCTCAGCCGATTGTTCTTTTGCAATAAATTTGATTTATTTAAAATATTTTTCACTATTTACACTTTGATTTATGATTTAAAAGTAAAAGTTTACTTAAGAATTATTTAAAAAGAAAAATTTTCACGGGAATTTAAAGGATAGGTTTTAGGGTCGCTACAGTTATGGTATCAGAGCCCCCGGGTTTTAAAAGCGGTTCTTTAGACTGCTCGACTGCACAGCCACTACGCGGACATCCTTCCTCAACTGTAAATATGTTTAAATGTTTTGTTTAAATTCGATTAGGACTATTTGTTTAACTTTTATAGGAATTATAGAAAATAGTTCGAGGTAGAGACGCCAGAGACGATGCCTTAGACAGGCTGACCGATTTGCTGGACTGTCAGGCTCAGCATATGGACAGGCAAACACAACAAATACAGAGCCTAGTGAACCGAGAAAATCAGAGAGCCCGGGATATAGTAATTCCGGACAACCACAGCATGGAGAGGTTTCAAAAGCTACGGCCTCCAATATTCAACGGACAATCTACGGACCCCTCTATCGCTGAGGAGTTGGTTCGAACAATGGAGGACATGTTGGCGTATGCCAAAGTGGACAATGCTGAAAAGGTCGCGTGCATCACTTTCCACCTGGCCTTGGATGCCCGATCTTGGTGGGATTTTGTTAAGGCTACTACGGACGTGACACTGATGAGATGGGAATGGTTTAAGACCGTATTCTTTGATAAATATTTCAGCCGTACAGTGAGGGCGGCAAAGAGAGCTGAGTTTACGCAGCTGAAGCAGACCAGTACAGTTGCGGAGTACATCAGGAAGTTTGAAGCTTTATCCCGGTTTGCACCGTGCCTAGTCAGCGATAATAAAGACAAGGTGCAACAGTTTATGGATGGACTAAACCGGGAGATTCGGAAGAACCTCATAGTATCCGGCATTCTAGATGTGCCCTACGAGGACATCGCGGCAAGAGCCTTGGAGTTTGAGGCTGCAGAGTTGACCTGTGTTAAGCCAAGAGAGCCTGCTAAGAGCTTCTTTCATGAGATTCAGCCTCAGGTACGGAATCAGGGTTGGTAACCGGAAGGACAACAACCACAACAACAACAACAAAGAGGCGTAAAGAGGCCTTATGAGGGAGGAAAGGATCAGGGCAAGGGGAAGCAAGTTGAAGGGGCTACTCAAAAGCCTATTTTCCCTAAGTGCCAAAAAGAACACTTCAGCTAATGTCGGATGGGTACCAATAGCTGTTACCGATGCAGAGAGGTTGGCCATTATATCATGAACTGCCCGTTATTGGACCGAAATCAGCCAGGCAGAAATCAACAGGACAGAGATCAGCGAAGAGTTATGCCGAGGATCTTCGCATTTATTGAGCCTGGTGATGTCGACGACGAGGCTCAGCCATTTGTCATAGCAGGTACTATTTTAGTCATGGGTGTACCAGTATTTTCTTTGATAGACACGGGAGCTACGCACTCGTTCATTTCAACTGCTTGCATGGCTAGATTGGGGTTAGTGTCTGAGTTAGCAGAGTATAAATATAGAGTGATGCTGCCTTCGAGAGCTCTTATGCAGTCTGATCGTGTCTTCCAAGGCAACGTTGTCTCGGTGAGAATTAATACCCTCTATGTTTTCCTGATGGTTATGAGCATAGAGCGGTACAATCTAATTCTTGGGATGGATTGGCTTTCACGTCACTTCGGCACCATTGACTGTCGATCTGGGTTAGTAACTTTTCAGCCTCCGGATAAGGAAGAGTTCTTATATCAGACAATAAATAGGTCAAGTGGATCACCTGTTTCCTATTCCATGAAGGTCCAAGAGCAATTTAAATGCGAATGCTCTGTTTATCTGGCTACTGTGATTGATGCTCGGTTGCTCAACGAGGTAAAACCAGGGACCTTCCAGTAGTTAGAGAATTCTCTTAGATCTTTCTTGACGATCTTCCCGGATTATCGCCGAATAGGGAGATCGGATTCACCATTGATGTTTATCCAAGCTCTGGGCCTGTATCAAAGAATCCTTACAGACTGGCACCTGCTGAACTAAAGGAGCTGAAGAATCAGTTAGAAGAGTTGTTAGACAAGGGGTTCATTCGACCCAGTTTCTCTCCTTGGGGCGCGCCAGTTCTGTTTGTCAAGAAGAAGGATGAAACTCTCCATATGTGCGTTGATTACAGAGAGTTGAATAAACTAACGGTGAAGAATAAATATCCACTGCCCCAGATTGATGATTTGTTCGACCAACTACAGGGTGCCCGAGTGTTTTCGAGGATTGACCTACGCTCGGGATACTATCAGGTGAAGGTCCAGATGGAAGATGTACAGAAAACGGCCTTCCGAATGAGGTACAGGCATTATGAGTTTCTTGTTATGTCTTTTGGACTTACGAATGCCCCGGCAGCATTTATGGACTTAATGAACCGCGTCTTCAAGGAGTATTTGGACAAATTTGTGGTTATGTTCATTGATGACATATTGATCTATTCGAAGACAAAAGAGGAACACGAAGAGCACCTACAGATAGTTTTGGAAGTTTTACAACAACGCCAGCTTTACCCAAAGTTCTCTAAGTGTGAGTTTTGGCTGGACAAAATAAGCTTTCTCGGTCATATCATATCTCAGGAGGGAATCTCAGTGGATCCAACTAAGATCGAGGTTGTCAGGGATTGGCTACAGCCTAAGAACGTGCGTGAGGTATGCAGATTTCTCGGATTGGCTGGATATTACAGGAAGTTCATAGAGGAATTTTCAAAGATAGCAGTCCCTCTATCCCGATTGACGAGAAAGAATGAAAAGTTTGTATGGTCTGCTGCATGTGAAAAGAGCTTCAACGAGCTGAAACAAAGACTGACTACAGCACCAGTGTTGACATTGCCTGTTGAAGGCAATAAGTTCAGTATATATTGCGACGCTTCAAAGATTGGACTTGGGTGTGTGTTGATGCAGGAGGGCAGGGTCATTGCTTATGCTTCTAGGCAGTTAAAGTCGTATGAGCAAAATTATTCGACACACGACCTTGAGCTTGCAGCGGTTGTCTTTGCTTTAAAAATCTGGAGACACTATCTGTATGGGCAGCAGTGTGAGGTGTTCTTTGATCACAGAAGTTTAAAGTATTTGTTTACACATAAAGAACTTAATATGCGACAGCGAAGTTGGTTGGAGTTCGTTAAAGATTATGATTTTGAAATTAAATACCACCCAGGGAAGGCAAATAAAGTCGCTGATGCCTTGAGCAGAATGCCTACTGCGAGTCAGCCTTCGCTTGCAACAATGTCGGAGACATTGAGGTCTGAGATTGAGAAGTTTGATGTGGAAATTATGGTGGAATTGTCCAGTATGCTCACCAACATTTCTTTTAGACCGACAATTTTGGACAGGATACGAGAAGCTCAACAGAAGGATTTGGAGTGTGAATGGCATCAGATGTGCATGACATCTGAAGGTTCGTCTGATTTCAACCTGACAGATGAAGGAGTATTGAAATTTAGGCACAGGTGGTACGTGCCTAGCGATGATGAGCTGAAGAGAGAGATCTTAACTGAGGCACACTCCTCGGCATACTCAGTGCATCCGGGAAGTACAAAAATGTACAGAGACCTGATGAAACATTTTTGGTGGCCGAACATGAAGAGAGAAATTACTAGGTATGTGGAAACCTGCCTAGTTTGTCAGCAGGTTAAGGCAGAACACCAAAGGCCAACCGGAACCTTACAGCCACTGCTGATTTCGGAGTGGAAATAAGAGCAAATCTCCATGAATTTCATTGTTGGACTCCCAAGAACGACAAAAGGGCACGATGGCATCTGGGTGATTGTGGACCGTTTGACAAAGACGGCCTACTTTCTATCAGTGAAGATGACCTATTCTATTGATCAGCTCGCCGAGCTGTATGTGCAGGAGATCGTCAGGTTATACGGAGTGCCTATTTCGATTGTCTCCGATAGAGATGCCAGGTTTACTTCAAAGTTCTGGAAGAGTTTACATAAGGCCATGAGAACTCTGTTGAATTTTAGCACGGCGTTTCATCCTCAGACTGACAGACAGACAGATAGAAAGAACAAATCAAATTCTTGAGGATATGCTTAGAGCTTGCGTGGTGGAATTTCAGGGCTCGTGGAGTCGATATTTGCCCTTAATTGAGTTCTCATACAACAACAGCTTCCAGGCTACGATAGGCATGGCTCCGTATGAGGCATTATACAGTCGAAAGTGTAGGTCTCCACTATACTGGAACGAGGTTGGCGAAGCTAGTATAATCGGGCCAAATATTTTGCAGCAAACAGCGGAGAAGATCGCTGTTATAAAGCCGCGTATAGAGATAGCACAGTGCCGCCAAAAGAGTTATGCTGACACTAGACGGAGGGAATTACAATTCAGTGAGGGTGATGAAGTATACTTGAAAATTTCTCCTTTTAAGGGCGTTATGCGGTTCGGGAGAAGAGGCAAGCTAAACCCTCGTTATGTGGGGCTCTTTCATATTTTGAAGAGGATCGGGACTATGGCGTATAGATTTTAGCTTCTGGCATCCATGGAACGTATTCACGATGCGTTTCACGTGTCCATGCTCAGAAAATGTGTGCGTGATCCATCACACGTCATCGAGACAAGAGAAATCGAGGTACAACCAACGCTAACCTACAAGGAGAAGCTGGTACAAATTTTAGAGTCCTCTATCAAGGTATTGCACAATAAGAAAATTCCGCTAGTGAAAGTCTTGTGGCGGAATCACGGTGTAGAGGAAGCAACTTGGGAGAGGCAGCAGGATATGATCTCGAAATATTCTAAACTATTTGTGTAATCAAATTTTGAGGACAAAATTTAAATAAGGTAGGTGGAATGTAACACCTGATTTTACGAGATTTTATTATTCCAATAAATAATGGCATTTTTTGTAAATATGTCAAATTAAGCACGTTTTGCGAACGGAGAGTTTTAATGGAGCCTTAATAATAAATTAGAATTTATGGCGAAATAAGAAAATTTGGGGAAAACGAATTGTTAGCTAAATAACGAGATAAGTGGAGAAACAAATAGAAATCAAATGGAGGGGCAATTAAGTAATTGCGCAAGTCAAAATTTCAATAAAACACAAAATCCCTCCCTCACACATACACAATTTTCCTGCGTAATCCCCCTCTCCAACGGCGATTTTCTCTCCTCCCTCGTGCGTTCTTCTTCCGACGACGATTCCCTCACCGCCGGCGATCGATCCTTCACGTTTCTACTCCGTCTTTACTCCATATGTAAGAATCTACTATTTTAGAGCCTTAGATTTCGGTTTTTAGGGTTTATACAATTAGGGTTGGTTAGGGTTTTCGTTAAAAAAACGTGGATTGAGGTTCGAAATTGATAGGTTTAGCTTAGTTACGCCTTTAATTGACGTCTTGAGGGTTATTTGACGTAGTTAGCCAATGTATTTGTGAATGTTAGGGTTTTGAAGGTTTTAAGTTTTGGAAAAACTCTACTAATGGGGGTTTTGAGGCGTTGAGCGTAAATTGCTCGATAAAATACCTCAATGAGCTAGAATAGAGTTTTAGGAAATCTTCTTTAACTAGAAGTTTATAGTTTTTGATATTCAAAGGTTTATACTCGATTTTAACGACTGTTGTTGTGAATTGCCATAGGTGAACAACGCTCGTGGATGGAGCTAGAATTGCTACGGACGCGAGGTAAGTTTTCGTGACTTGTTTGGCCGATTGGCCTACACCATAAGATTTATGTTGATCGAGGAAATTGGAGATGTAGAATGTGTTAGGTAAATAGGTTGGGTAGTTAGTTTTAATTTTGGTTAAGTTGTTGATTGTTTAAGTTCATTGTTTGCATGTTTCGATTTCGTTATGTCATTGTATGCATGCACACATCATGGTTTTATAAAAGCACGACAAAGGAACTTCTATGCATGTTTTTACAAAATGAAAGAATAATAAAAAGGTAAACGAATGTAATGATGGTCACGTCAGTGGCGGTGGTTCAGACATGGCTGTCGGATGAATCATGTTTTTCCCCTGGTTAGATACGAGGGGCTATCCAATCATCGGATGTGCCACTCCTATCTAGCAAGAGTGAAGCCCTGGTTACATAAATGAAAAGAAATGAATAGCGAAAAGGTAGGATGCATGATTTATGAACTGTACATGCATAGCATTCACATGCATTCACGTAAATTTATTGAGCCTCTAGCTCACATTTTATTTTCTATGGTGTAGGTGACTTCGATACAGGTGAGGACGACGTTCCTCCACCTAAAGTTTAAGCAAGTTGAAGAAGAATGCTCGAGGGAGTGTGCTGGCGCAGTCGGTGCTTATTTTGACCCGTGGAGACGTAAGTAAATGTTTTGAGGATTGATAGATAGAAAGATAGGGAAATTGTATAGTTGAACATTTTAGGATGCTTGGTTCTGGATAGAAAACATATGTGTTGTGACGTTCTGGATGAATTCGTTTAATGAAATCGTTTGGTGGATCTTATGTTTTATAAGGATTTGTTTAGTTTTCGAACGGATCCACGCGGTTCCTTTTTGTGAAAACTTACTTCGTTTAAAATATGTTTTGAGTCGGTTTTTTGGTGATTGGTAGAGTGTGAATTGTATGTGGGTAGTAGTGTGGTTTTGTGAAATGTTGTTATGGTATGTAATTGGAAGAAGTGTGGTTTTGTGAAATGTTTTATGGTATGTAATTAGATGAAGGTGTGTAGTAAAAAATGAGAAGGGATGGAGTGTGTGTAAGTGTGGTGTGTAGGGTAATGAAAAGTGAAGGAAAAGTAGGAGAAAAGAAAGAAAGGAAGAAGAAAAATAAGGGCAGGCGTTCGATCGCAGAGAGAATGGCGATAGAACGTAGAATTCTCTTAAATTCCAGAGAGCAACCAACGGTACCCGATCGATCGTGAAAGAGGAGGGGCGATCGATCGGTTTGCAGGCCAGGCTACGCGTTCTGGAAGCAGAACGTGGGCCGATCGATCGGCTGTGAGGGGGGGCGATCGATCGCCTGTCGAAGGTGCGATCGATCGCCTATGTTAATTTGCTGTTCGGGCAATTTTGCCCTCCCCTCGCTCAGCCGATTATTCTTTTGCAATAAATTTAATTTATATAAAATATTTTCCACTATTTACACTTTGATTTATGATTTAAAAGTAAAAGTTTACTTAAGAATTATTTAAAAAGAAAAATTTTCACGAGAATTTAAAGGATAGGTTTTAGGGTCGCTACACCTAGAAAGTAACGCAGCAAACCTAAGTCTTTCATAGCTAAACAACGAGCTAATTCATACTTCAAAGTTTCAATTCCATCATAATCATTATCAGTAAATTATCATGTCATCCACATATAAGGACAAAAGTATACGACTTGCACCTATACACTTGACAAATAAAGTCGAATCATAATTACTTGGACGAAAGCCAAACGAGGTAATCACTTTAGAAAACTTCTAAAACCAAGCACGTTGTGCTTGTTTGAGTCCATAGAGAGCTTTGCGAAGTCTACAAACTTCGCCAGGTCAGTGAACAACTCCAGGAGGAGGCACTATATATACTTCTTCTTTAAGATCACCATTTAAGAATGCATTCTTGACATCCATATGAGATATTTTCCATCAATGAACAGAGGCAACAACAATCATCATTCGAAAGGTGGTCATTTTAGCAACAGGGGCAAAAATTTTCTCATAATCCATGTCATACTTGTGAGAGTAACCTTTAGCAACAAGACAAGTTTTGTACCATTTGATAGAACCATCGAATTTCATTTTGATCTTAAAAACCCAACGAGATCCAATAGCGCATTTCTCAGGTGGCAGCGGGACCATATCCCAAGTATGAGTCTGATGTAGAGCAGTTAATTCGTCGCCCCTAGCATTCTCCCAAATAGGGTTACTAATAGCTTCTTTATAAGACAAAGACTCAGAAAGATGGTGAATAGACTTAACAAAATAGGCAAAAGAACTAGAATAACAAGAATAACAAGAATAAGCAAAATCAGGTAGTTTAGTTGACTTACGAGGCGAGTAAACTAACGAATAGGATTGTCCGTAATCTCTCAAGATGATGGAGCAGTCGCAGGAGGGGGAGGAGTCACAGATGTCCCAAAGATCAAGTTACCAGATTCCGTGGAGCTAGTGAGAGTAGAAATAGCTGTGAGGGAGGCTTCGTCATTGTCAATACTGAAGGGATCAATGCGTATAAGATCTGTATGAGTGATGTTGTGTTGGGCAGGGGGTACGGAGAAGAAAGGATTATGTTCAAGAAACACTACATGACAAGAGACATATACCTTTTGATTGACTAGATCAAAATAACGATATCTCTTTTGACCAACACGATAACCAATAAATACACAAAGTAGATCGAGAGGACAATTTATCACACTCGATGTGTGGTCGGAGAACAAAACAAGTACAACCAAAAACACGTAAAGAGGAATAGTCAGGAGCACGACCATATAGTTTTTTAAAGGGAGACAAACTTGAATTGTGAGAAGTTGGTATCCTATTAATCACGTGAGTAACAGTAAGGACCGCTTCTCCCCAAAAGACACTAGGAACATCCGTAGACGATAAAAAAGAACGAGCAGTCTCAACAAGATATCTATGCTTCCTCTCTGCAACCTCATTTTATTGAGGTGTTTCTCTACACAAATTTTGATGAATAGTACTTTTAGACACAAGTAAACGGGAAAAAGCATTGGAAGTGCACTCACCCCCCAGATCACAACGAAAACACTTGGTAATAGCTGAATCCTGAGTTTTAACAAGAGCTTTAAAGTTATTGAAGATGGTAAGTGTAACGCCCCGAATATCAAAATTCCCAATTTGATTTCCCCAATTTGAAACCCTAATTTCAAAACACTAAAATTTTTTCCCAAATCATTTTATCAAATAAAATTTGAGCGTTAAAACCCTAATTCCATAATATTTTGAAATTCTCTTTAAATAATTACTAAACATTAAATGCGCGGAAGCTTAAAATTTAAACAAAAGTAGAATTAATAATTCATAAAACTTTATTAAGTAATAAAATCCAACAAAACTTATTCAAAAATTTCGTGAAATATCTTTGAAAATTTTAAACATACTCGTTTACATCATTTCTTTAAAAACATTTCATTTTTATGTATACTCATTTGCTTCTGGAGGGTTCTCGATCATAGCCATTTCTTCCTCAGATAAAAATTCACCTACATCACAATTTACAAAACTGTGAGAAATAATCTCAGTAAGTGAGAATACGTGCAGTTGTAAAACATGTACTTTTACCGAATCCTATTAACAGTTACATACTTGTTGGAACTCATTCCGAACCATCTTTTAAGACTTGGTCATCTCAAGGCTTTGTCATCTTTTACTTTTACTTTTACTTTTAACGTTCAAGCTCATCATCTCAATGTGGCTTTCGCTATCACGTAATTGCCGTCAATTCCATCATTTTCATACACATGCAAATGTCCTACAATTTTTATCTTTTAAATTATTCTATAACAATGCCTAAATATGAGTGCTCACATATCAAATCGTGCAATAAAGCAGTTATAGAAAAATAACATAAATTTATTGTGAGGTAGAGCCGTAGCCAAAATATTAGAAAATTTTGTATTTTCACTTACTTGTATTTCGAGCTAGTAGGGTTATCGGGATTTCTGAAATTCCAAATAATTTTTTGCCTAAAATATCGATTCGGACAACTTTTAGAAATTTTTACCTAAATAAAATATCTAATATAAATTTTCCACTTCAATAAATCAATTTCACTAGAATTTAGGTAGAAATTCCTTACCAGTAAAATCGTAGATCGGTTCGGGCCAAACTTTGAGTTGGGTCGGGTGAACAGTGCCAGTCATGAACAGTGCTGGTTTGGTTTGGTTTTACTGTTCTGGACTGGTTTGGTTCGGGCTGAAAAGAACCGGTTCGGTACAGGCTTTTAAAAATTAGTTCAGTTTTAATGAACCCTCATTCTCTTCCCCTTCTTGTCACGCGAGCAGAGAGCAGTGAAAGAGAGAGAGATCGAGAGGCCGAGAGAGAAAGCCAGAGCGAGAAGGAATTGGCCGGTGAGAGTTCGGCAACGAAAGCGCCGAACGTCGAGCGAGAGAGAGAAAGGTTTCGCCGAGAGGAAGGTTTTGCCGGAGGGGTGTTCGGCCGAGGTTCGAAATGGCGATTCTTGGTGAGGTAAGAGCTCGATTTTTGGTGTGATTTCTCCATCACCGAGCATCCCAATTTATAGGGGAAGCTCGTCCAATTTTTCATATTTCTTCCTTTGTTGATTGTCAATTTCGTCGGCCGATTTAGGGTTTGTCAAAATTTTCGGGCTGGAAGGAAGTTCTTCCTTCTTTTTATTCAAAATTGTCGACTCCATATTTTTCATATGTTACTGTAAGATACTCCGACCTGCGTTTCATAAGATAAATCCAAGTATAACAAGTGCAATCATCAATGAAAGACAATATTGTGAACCCCTTCTTGTAGTAATAGGAGAAGGCCCTTCACCGATCAGAATGAACAAGATCAAAAGGATTACAGAAAAAATATAGGTTTTTATTGAAAGTAACTGTAACACTCGAAATTTTACCCTACAAGTTAATTTCTGTATTTAATAATTTATGTTGAATTAACATTATATTTTGAAGGGAAATATTATGGAATATGTTAAAATTTAAGTTGAAGGGGTAAAAGGGTAAAAACCCTAAAGCCACCCTCATTTTTTTTTCTCTCTCCCTCCCTATTTTCTTCCAGCTACCAGCAAACCTTCCCTCTCCCTCTCTGCGATTTTCTTTTCTCCTTTAGTAGCTCACGGTTTTCAGCTCTCTCCTCTCCCTATCTCGTTTTGGTTTTCTCCCGTGCCAAGCTCTCCTCTCCCTAACAATTTTATACCCCATGCTCGGGCTCTCTCTCGCTCAGCTCTGGATAAAAGGTCGTAGCTCCAGCCCCTCCCTCTTCCGATTTTCCTCCTCTCTCGCTTCATAAAGGTGAGATTTAAGTGTTCTTTGAATGAGTTTCTAAATTATAGCTCTTAAATGTTTGTATTTTGGTATTTATTTCAATGGTTTTATGGAATGATATGGAGGTTTGCTAAACCCTAGATGAAGTACGAAAATTTCTATCCCTTGCTGATTTTTCTCTTAATGGATGTTTAATCATGTTATGAAAGTATGTATGTAATTGTATTGGAAAAGATTTAAAGTTTGGTTAAGGTTTGAAGAAATTGACAAAATAGGGCAGCTTGAATTTTGCTACATTCGGCCAATCTATCATTTTCCATTTCAAAAACTGTTTTGGTATGTTAAACTAGACACTTTAAGAAAGCCATATCCTTTGGAATCAAGTCGTTTTGATATTTGTACAGAAAGTTATGAATTTTCAAAGTTGAGTCAAAATTTTAAGGACACTTTTGAGGGCAGTTAGGTTTGGATAAATCTTAGTCGGTTATTGGTTTTAATGTATAAATTGACCTTGGAATGTTAAAGTTGACTCTTTAAGGAGTTCATAGTAATTTGAATCATCGAATTTGGACATATATACGATTTGTTATGAATTTTTGAAGTTAGGCGATTAAATGGTAATTTTGAAAATTTGACAAAATAGGGCAGTTTTGGTTTTTTCTGCTTTCTGCCTTTGATTTTCGATTTGTTATTGATTAATGGATGATTCTATGTTAAACTAGATATTTTAAGGTTTCCATAGCATTTTAAATCGTTGGATTTCGTTAAGAATTTAGTGAGATATGTATGTTCAAAGTTGAACCATAAATTGATTGAATTCTGAGAATCTTGAATGGTTTAGTTAAGTTTGGTTTGAAGGAAGTTTAAGCTATTTGAATGGTTTATTTGAGTTATTTAGTTGGATTATAATTAAACTATTGAAGTGGATTTGAATTATGATTGGTTAATGTATTGTGATGTATTAATGGTATAATGCACATGTATTAGGTTCTAAGAGCAACTCCAACGGTAGCAATCCGTTGGAGTTGCTATCAAATAAATTAATATTATTTATAATATTATTTAAATAAATTGTATTTTCTCTCTTCCACCTCATCACTTAAACAACCTCAAGCAACCTTGCACTCCAATGATAGCAACTCCTAGTTCGTTGCTTTTAAAATAATTTTAATATTAATTTTTCTTTTATATATATAATCATAATATCATTAAATTAAGTAAATATTATAGTTTATATTTACAAAAGAAGCAAATATTATAGTTTGGGAAGCAACCAAAATTAATATTAATTGTATATAATTAAAATACAATTAATAAAATTACACAAACACGGTTACCGTCCAAAATATTGAAGAAAAAATTTTCATAAACATCTATATTTCAATACGAAGAATATTTTTTAATCAAATTGTGCTCCAAATCGAGTCGGGTGGTTTCCCCGAATTTTATTTATATTGAGGGGAAAGTGTCGACCAGGTGGCTTCCCCGATCGACACTTTCGGAAAACAAAGAGATTACATATGTAACACCCGGGTTTTTTTTAAGGAAAATTGGAGATAAAATAAAAGAATAAGAAAATAGGTTGTTTTAATTAATTTAAAAAAAAAAGTGAATGGTTTTAGGTTCGGGTATTTTCAGTGAAATTAAGCCGTAGGTTATAATTTAAAAACGAGATTTAATGAAATTCGAAATGGTCGAAAACACGGAAGGGCAGAACGGTAAATGAGGACTAATTAACAGTTAGTTTTATTATTATTATTATTATTATAAAAAATAAAATAAATAATAAAAACAAAACGACAGAATGGCCGAAACCATTCTGTCGTCGGGCAGCGAGGGCAGAGGAGAACAGGGGAGAGGGGGAGGCGACGCGAGGGGGAGTTCGACGCCGTTCACCGGCGTTTTCCGACGTTTTTCGGCCAGATAACGTCGACGGTGCTAGAGCTGCGACTTCCGGCCGTCTTCGCGCAGAACCAACCAGGTAAGCTCGAGTTCTCCTCCCTGTTTCGGTTTTGTTCAAGGCCGACGGTGACGAGCTGGAATTGGCTCCGGTCACCAGCCATTTTTGGTAGATTTTGGCCTGAGATTGTGAGGTAGTGTGCTGGCAATAATCATCTGGCAGTGAGGAGCCCAATTTGGGCAAAAAACAGTGAAGCCGATTTAGGGCATTTCGGGTTTTGTGTGTGTAGCTCGGGATTTTTGGTTAGTTTATACTAATGAAGGGTATATGAGGTTGATTGGTGAGGAAATGAGGGAGAATTGAGGGAAAATTGGAAAAGGGAAATTTCCGGGTTAAGGGGCAGTTCGGGTTTTGGGAGTTTTGACCTAGCTAGGGTAGGTTGTTTTAAAATTTCTTTTGGCAGGTTAAAATAGGTTATGAGAGGAGTACGTGGCCGCTGGAATCGTTCGATTCCGATAACCGACGCAAAAGTTACGCGCGTTTGAAGTTTCTAGTCAGTTTTTACCGAACCCAAATTAGTGGCCCGTTTAGTTAGGATTTAGTTGAATTAAGCTAGAAATAGTAGTTTGAGCATAAATTTGGTAGATGTAGGCTTGATTTTAATGAAGTTTGAATATTTGTCGTAGGTCGAGCCGTAGGTGAACAGGTAACCGGGTATCCTCAGCGAGCTAGGCCGCCAGGTAAGTAGCGGATGTGTGTTTGTTGCCTTCGGGCCTACACCATAGAACGGTAGGGATTGTTGGTTTGTTTGTTTGCTGTGTTTTAATTTGTGTCATGCATCGTGTGTCATGCATCATCGTTTTCTAACTATGAAATCACGTGTTTTGCATGCTTGAGTGGTGAGAATGAATTGAAAGATAAGAAAATTGATTGCAACGTGGTCTCAGAGTAGAATAGATTCGTCGGGCTAGTGGCTCGTTGAGCACCCCGCGAGGGATTCTATTCGAGATGCTATGCTAATGTACGTATTGTGTCGTGAGTATGAATGCCTCGACCTGTTCGTGCTTGAAGGCACAATGAGGATTCTACGATCGATTAGGGGAGATTCGTGTTGGCCGTCCCGGACTGTGTTAGGACGTGTGCCTCTGGTCTTGCTCCGTGAATCAAGGCGTGGCCGTCCTGGACTGTGTGGGGGCGTGTGCCTACTTGATTCACCTGGAAGTGAAAGATAAATGCAACCGAAATGAAAAGAAAACAACAGAGTGTGTAGAAACCGCATGTTAGGGTTGAGTCGAGCATGTAGTGTGTCACTGTGCATTATTTCCCTACTTGCTAAGTATTAGGCTTACCTTTTTGTGTTCTGTGGTGTAGGTGACGAGTTTTTACAGGTGAGGTAGAGGAGACAGCCCAGGACTAGGCAGCAGTCGGAGGAGTACGAGGCATGCCGGTGCGGGTAGTTGTCGGGGCGCCTCGACCATAGTCTTCGGAGAGATGTAGGTGGAACAGTATTTTTGGGTCGTGTATGATTTACATTTATTTTGGTGGTGGTTTGTAGAGTTTGTCTTTTGGTTGATGTTTTTAAGTTATTGTATAGCTATTTGTAGTTGGTGTACATAGTCATAGTTAAGGGTGATGTGTCGCCCTATACTGTGAATTTTCTTCACTGAGGAATGTTCGTGTTTTAGTTTTCCCTCTTTACTACTTTTTAGAGATTTTGTATGCTGGATAGTTGAGTGGATAGTTAAGTAGGAATGTTCTGGATCTGGTTGGGAATTTATTTATTTGCAGGTACCTAGCATTTTGGAGGCACCATTTTCAGGCGTTACTTTGCCGAAATTTTGGGAAGAACGCCGTGCTGCTTAAAGGTTAGGATTAAGAAGAATTAGTGAGTCTAGGCAGCTAGGTATGACGTAAGAAAGTATCGGGAGATTTAGTTTTAAATCCTGCAGTGTCAATTTTATTTTAAATGAGGTTTTAACGTGAGTTTGGTTAGCAAAGTGGCGCACCGAGCCAGGGTGGGTTCAGGGGCGTTACAACATAACTTGCGAAAAAGAAATTACATAACTTGCAAAAAATAAATAACACTTATTTGCAGAAAAGAAATTACATAATTTGCGGAAAGAAATTACATAACTTGAGAAAAATAAATTACATAACTTGCGGAAAAAAAAAATTAAAATTTCAAGATGTTAGTCCTAATATGATTACAAAATCTTTCATGATCTTTTTTTTGTTGATCAGTCATAAACGACGTATCCATAATGAGGTAGTCCATGTACTTTGTTATTCTCTTATCTTCTACCTTTTTAGCTTCAATCTCCACTAATTTCTCCAACGCGGCTGCTTTTCGAGATTAAGTTTCCAAATACTCAGCAGACTCACCTTTTTTTTCCTTTCCCTTTCCCTTTCTTTTACCTGTCTTTTGGCCAATTGGCCGCACTTCATGTACTTCATTGTCACTCTTCTCTGGATTAGATGACAAAGTGTATGCCCCTGATTCGGAAACTTTTGTTCTCTTAGAGCCCTCTTGCTGATATGAAGTATTCCATTTCGGCTCATCCTTTAACATCTTTCAACAGTAGTGAAACATAAAATGAGAGCCACCATTTTCAGATTTATACAGTTGGTGGGCATGCTCCATAATTTTGTCATCGGACCACCCACTATGGCGTGCTCGTTAAACTCGTTGGTAACAACCATTGAAAAGTAGTATCTTATGATTTATCTTGTTCCAATGGTCCTTGCATTGATTCTCTGTTCTGCTAGGCTCATCTTCGCGATTTTCGTTGAAGTAATCAGCAATGTGGTCCCAAAAGCGTGCTACTGTTTGGTCAATGCCAACCACAGAATCCTTAGATGTGTTGAGTCATCCGCTTGTCAGAAGTAGATTTGCTGCTTCACTCTATCTCATTTTTTGTTTGGATTTTTGAGGTTTATTCTCTTCAACAATTCGAGGCGCATTCTGCAACTCGTCTCCACTGCGTCAAGGTCGGGATTCAGAAGTAGAGGTGAATGGTGTTCGGTGTGAGGGAGGTGAACCAAATGGTGGTGAATTTGCAAACGTGACAAATGTCGAATATTGAGAGGTCTCAAAGTAACTAAAATTTGGGTTTTGAAATGGTGGAAATAGATAATTTTGAAAATTTTGAAAGTTTGACAGTACTTGATGACATTGAAAATGTGGAATTTGGGAATTTGGAGAATTTTGGGATAATTGATTAAATGGATTTTGAAGTATTGGGTGGGGGATATTTAAAGAACTTTAAGAAAATTGAAAAATAGATTCTGATAATTTGAGTGATTGAAATTTGAAGAGTTATCAGAATCCATTTGTATATGAATTTGAGGAAAAATGAGAAGGAAATTGTGAAGAAATTGAAGGAAAAATGAGAAGAAAATATGAATTTGGATAACAAATTTTTGTATTTATAGATAGAAAAAGTGAGAATATATAAAATAATAATTTTTTTCAATTTGTAGCCGTTGAGCAACGGTGTAATTTTTTTTTGTATGACCCACATGCTTCAATTTGTATCAAACAAAACAATACAATCTAAATAAATTATAATTTTTTAAAAAACTCTTTCACACTCCTAGTCAGCGTGGCTCAAGGGTTGCTTAAAAAAGCAACCCTTGAGCAACAATTGTTGCTCTCCAACGAGGATAGCAACGATCGTTCCTGTTGCTTGTCAGAGCAACTCTGACAAGCAACCAAGATAGCACCTCCATTGGAGGTGCTTTAACTGTAATACCCGGAAAAATTTATATGACGTACGTAGCTTTTACACGAAGACAATTAGGTAATTAGTTAAAATAAATAAATAAATTAATAAAAGAAATAAAGAAATAAAATAAAATAAAAATAAAAAAATTATTTTAACTAAAAACAGAATGGCTTCTCGCGAAGCCATTCTGCTTCTCCACTTCAGGCCCGAGCACCCGAGAGCGACAGTGAGACCGAGCGACGTTCCTCCGGCGACCACGCGATTTCGGTCACCGTTCAGATGAACAAACCCCGGCGAGCTGAAGCCAGGGCTCGGTTCGGCCTTTCCGCGCCAGACCCGATCGAAAACCGGTGAGTTTCTTCCCCTGTTTCTACTCGATTTGTGGCCGTGGGTGACGAGCTGCATTGAGCTCCGATCACCGGCCGTTTTTGGCCGTTCTCGACGGTGAACGGCGGAGCTTATGGCCGACGAAGGTCTCCTGGCAAAGGAGAGCTCGGATTGAACGAAAACCCGAGGGCTCCAAATTGGGGAATTCGGGTTTTCCTATGTAAAGCATTGGGATTTGATTAGATTATGTTAATTGGACATTAGGGGGATTGATTGGTGAGGAATCGGAGGAGAATGGATGAAAAACTAGAAAAGAGAATTTTTCTGGTTAAAGGACAGTTCGGGTTTTGCCCTTTTCGATCTAGTTGCGGTTATTTGTTTTAAAATTCCTTTTGGCAGATTAAACTAGGATATTAGAGGAGTGCGTGGCCGCTAGAATCGTTCGATTCCGATAACCGACGCAAAAGTTACGCACGTTCGAAGTTTCGGGTCGGTTTTACCGAACCCAAATTAGTGGCCCGTTTAGTTAGGTGTTAGTTGTATTAGGCTTGAAATAGTAGTTTGAGAGTAAATTGGTGAATGTAATCTTGATTTAATGAAGCTTGGATGTTTGTCATAGGTCGAGCCATAGGTGACGTGAGGTGCCAAACCCAGCGAGCTACAGAAGACAGGTAAGTTCTCGTGATCTTCTCTGGCCGATAGGCCTACACCGTACGTCGAAGTCGTCTCGAGGATTTTCGCAGATGTGTATGTTTTCATTGCTTTTGGTTGGGTAGTTAGGTTAGTTGTTTATAGGTTATGTTTGTTTATCGTCTTGATGGTACACATGCTGGTTGTTTACTTTATGCATTTGACTGCTCATGCATCACGTCTGTTAAAGCATATGTTTAAGAGAACGAACAAAATGAATCTACGTAATCTGTTACCTGGTCACGGCGAGGTGGTTTAGACCTCGGTGACATTCTGTCTGCGACCTAATTAAAATGTAAAATGAACCAACGAAATCTACGTAATCTGTATCTGGTCACGACGAGGTGGTTTAGACCTCGGTGACAATCTGTCTGCGACCTAATGAATCTGAATCTGTTATCTGTATGAATCTGAATCTGAATCTGTTATCTGCATGTTTTATGAATGACATACGCATCTGCACGCATCTGCATTTACGAGAGCTTGCTGAGATTTTTATCTCATAGTTTGTCTGTATGGTGTAGGTGACATTGAGGCAGGTGAGGATGACGTTCCTCCTCCTGATGTCTGATGCGGTTGATGGACAATGCTCGCGGGAGTGTGTTGGCGCAGTCGAGGCGTGTTTTGACCCGTGGGGATATGTGTAAGTCTTTTGGGGATTTAATGGATAATACGAATGTATAGATGAACATATTAGGCGGTTCATACTCTGTTTAGTTGATTGATTGATGTTTAGATGGTTTGGTTCGGGTTAGTGGATAACATAGGTTTTTATGTTTTGATAGACTTGTTTTATAAAACGTTTTGTTAAGGTTTTATCTAAAGTTTAATGGAACTGCTTGATATTTTCTTTTGAAACATGAGGGATATGTTTGGTTTTTAAACATAACCACGCAGTTTGTTTTCACGAAAGTATGTTTTAAACATGTTTTAATATATGTTTATATCTCAAGTCGTTTTGAGTGAGATTATGGAGATGTAGGAGTATCTGCGGTTTAAAGTTAAGTTGTATTGTGAAGCGTATGTTTGTGATGTGGATAGAATTTGTGGTATAGATAGAATTGTGTTAGTGAAATGGTGAGGTTGTATTTTGTAGGTGGTCATGTACGTGTTGGTTTAGGATTAATTGTTTTGTAATTATTTTAAACGTTTTATTAAATTGTTTTCCACTTAAACGCTAAGTATAAAAGAAAAAGAAGAATTTCGTACGGGAAAATTAGGAATAGTATGAGGGACGTTACAATTATAGTATCAGAGCCCCCGGGTTTTAAAATCGGTTCTGTAGACTGCTCGACTGCACAGCCACTACGCGGACATTTTTCATCAACTGTAAGTATGTTTATAGCTTTATTTGGTTTCTATTTTGTTAGAGTTGTGTGTTTTAACCTATATAGGAGTATATAATTATGGTGCGTCGAGGAAACGACCGAAACGACCGAGACGACCGCGACGATACAATAGACACCCTCAAGGACTTCATTGCCCAGCAGTCCCAACATATGGAGCGATAGGCTCAACAAATGGAGAGACAGTCTCAACAGTTGGGCACCCTTATTGACCGAGAGGGCGTTAGAGCTCGGGAGGCAGCCATTCCGGGTAATCGTGGCATGGAGAGATTTCAGAAGCTCCAGCCTCCCATATTTAACGGACAGTCTACGGATCCCTCTTCAGCCGAAGAGTGGATTCGTACCATGGAGGACATGCTGGCCTATGCAAGCATTGAGGACGGAGAGAAGGTGGCGTTGGTGACTTACCACCTAGCGTTAGATGCTCGGTTTTGGTGGGATTCCATCAAGACAACCACCGATGTGGCGATTATGGGTTGGGAGAGATTCAAGATGTTATTTTACGATAAGTATTTCAGCCATACCCTGTGGGAGGCGAAGATGGTTGAGTTTATGCAGTTACAGCAGGTTGGCTCTATTGCCGAGTATGTGAGGAAGTTTGAAGCACTGTCCCGATTCGCACCACGTCAGGTCAGCGTCAATGAGGACAAGGTACGCAGATTTTTACAGGGACTCGGACAGGAATTCCGGATGCGTCTTACTATATCCGGGGTACAGAATGTATCCTATGACGAGATTGTGGCCAGGGCGCTTGAGATTGAGGCCGTTGATAGAGATTCTGTCAAACCGAGGGAGCCATCTAGGGGCTTCTTTCGAGAGATTTACCCTCAGATCAGGAGTGAGGGCTGGCAACCGAGAGCAAAGCCACAGCAACGACAACAGAGGGGCGTTAAGGGGCCTTTAGAGGGAGGCAACGATCGAGAGAAAGGTAAGCAGGTACGAGGAGCTTCTCAAATGCCTTGGTGCCCTAAGTGCCAGAAAGAACACCGTGGTGAGTGCCGGGTTGGCACGAACAAATGTTTTAGGTGTGATGGAGCCGACCACTTCGTTAAAGACTGCCCAAAGCCCGGCCGAGATCAGTCAGGCAGTAATCAGAGGAGGATTATGCCGAGGATCTTTGCATTCATCGAACCTGGTGACTTCGATGATGGGGCCCAGCCTTCTCTTGTTACAGGTACTGTCTTAATTGCCTGTATGACAATATGTTTATGTTAAATAGATAACAAAAATAGTGATGATAATGATAGGCTCGAAAATAGAAAAGTAAGAAAATAGAAAGTGGGTAAGAAGGGTTACTAGACGAACCTCGATGAGAAGATAGTAGACTACAGATAGGACAATATAGATCATATAGATATAGAATTATGCATTAGTAGGATTCGCTTGACTTAACCACATGAGGTTGTGCAACTAGGAATCTAGTTACCATTAGAGGAGTACGCCCTAAGGGATATGGCTTTCAAATAGGTAGAATGGAGTTTATTTGGCGATCCCTTGGAGTATTAGAATAAAATTAATCAAGAAAGATGAAAGTTTAGTTTATGCGATTGCATCGGGGTATACATATCAACCTATATCGATGATAATAATAATAATAATAAGGGTAATTACTCGAAGTTGGAAGATTAACGAATTCGAGACAATAAAGGGTTAGAGTTATATGCAAAGTAATAGACTAACAAATAAAGGACAATTGTCAGCTCGTGAAAAGACCTTGATCGACACACTGTAAGGGGGAGACTTGGAGAAGTTAAGAATAATCGACGAGTTGGGGACACGTCGGACAATTAGTGTCGCTTGATTAGATTATGAAGCAAAAGATATGCCACAAACGTGAGGCTACCTCCAGGATGAAGGTAGAAGCATTAGTGTTTGAGGAACTAGGAACGTTATCATTAAAGAAGAGATGTTTCAAATTATTGGAGAATAAAAATGGTAGGATTTGAGGACTTAAGGAGAATTGGAATCATGGGCGTAAACTTATCTACAACAAGTTTGCTAACAAGAAGATGGTTGGAAGAATCATTGCATGCGAGTCAAGTAGACAAGTAGAATATTCGAACCCGACTAGGGGGAACTAGAGAGAATAGACCATTGTGTAACTTTGAAGAACTCTGCGTGCGATATTAAAGGTAAGTGCAGGGGATTGTTAAATTAAAAGAAGAGTTAAGATTAGAAGCCTAGCTCAGCGGCTAATGTTGTGCGATTTGTGAAATTCGCAATATGTTGAATAAAGAGAATGTGGGTTTGCTCGGGAAGCCATTTAAGTGAACTTAGAAGTGAGACTAAGTTAGAAATTTTCAGGAGTTCAACTCGTATTTAACGAGCCAAGACCACTAGGTACATAAATGACTTAAGGTAAGAATGATAGTTTAGAGCAGACCGATGGTAGAACTTATGGACTTGACGCTACTCGGAGCTAATAGAGATTTAAGGCTAGAATAGATAGTTGGAGCGAATCTATGGCAAGACCTGGGGATTTAATTGTATTTGGACTAAACAAGGAATTGAGTTAAACAAATGGGCGTAACGTATATAGTGAAGGAAAGTTGATTAAGGACATAGCGATAGAACTCCTTAAGGTAGTTCAGAATGAGATGTAATGTTTATAGGATCTTCGTTACAATGAATCAAAGATCCTAAATGAATAGCGACTTTAGCTTCAGGTTGGACTCATCGAGACCAGGAGGTGTTCTGAGGACATGTAGCAACGCGAAATTAGTTGAGAATTTTATTAGGACCCGCGAGGTGCCCAAGGAAGTATACAAATTGAATACCATTGACGAAGAGGTTATATGGGAGCATTACTAGAGAAATGTGAACCCGGGTGGTCGTAATAGTGACTAAGATTAAGGTCAACAAATTTCTACACAAGTTTAGTTTACAGCTCCGATATATGTAGAAATTGTAAATATACCCGATGGATGGATAAGGTCGTGATGTGACGGAGATTTAATGTTGGAGCAAGTAGTTTGAGAAAGCTTTCGGGGTGTGAAGTGGTTAGGCACGTATTCGATGAACACGGGATTAAGAAAGTTAGAAACTAATGGAACTCAATTCATGGAGTTGAAGAAAAATAGGAAGAAGTTTGGATTGCAACCTGGGAGTTATTAGGAATCCTTGAATGATAGTAAACCCAAATGATGTTGGGAAGTTGAAGTTATTTCGAGGATTGAGGATAAGAGACAATCTTGGTAGAGACCAATTGATAAGTTTGAAAGTTTAACGTTTTGGGTGATTAGATATAGACCAACGCATGCTCTGGTCGTTAGGTATCTAGTACACAGTTAGAGATCGTTAATTGAGGACTTAGGAAATTTGGTAAGATTTGATGCGTAAACGAGGGCGTAGTTAGGCCAATCGGAAGTAAGGATACGGTGTGCATCCCGACTGTGGACGGAGTCGATGGAAATTATGTTGAAGTTTGAGGTGCAGCACAGAAATTTGATGAGATTGTAGGCATTCGATTTGGCTGTTATTAGGAAGCTTAGGCATAGCTGTGAGTGATTAAGTGAGAGTCGAAAGTTGATACGTACGCAAATACTAAGGTGACAAATATATCGTTGGGTTAATTAATTTGAGATTTTGGGGAAATGGAGGAATGATACGCGAAAAAGATAGAGGGACTATAAGTTGAAGAACAAGGCTGTAAGACTATGATATAAAGGACTACAAGCTAAGTCAAATTTTGAGGACAAAATTTTAAATAAGGTGGGTGGATTGTAATACCCGAAAAAATTTATATGACGTACGTAGCTTTTACACGAGGACAATTAGGTAATTAGTTAAAATAAATAAATTAATTAATAAAAGAAATAAAGAAATAAAATAAAATAAAAATAAAAAATTTATTTTAACTAAAAACAGAATGGCTTCTCGCGAAGCCATTCTGCTTCTCCACTTCAGGCCCGAGCACCCGAGAGCGACAGTGAGACCGAGCGACGTTCCTCCGGCGACCATGCGATTCCGGTCACCGTTCAGACGAACAAACCCAGGCGAGCTGAAGCCAGGGCTCGGTTCGGCCTTTCCGCACCAGACCCGATCGAAAATCGGTGAGTTTCTTCCCCTGTTTCTGCTCGATTTGTGGCGATGGGTGACGAGCTACATTGAGCTCCGATCACCGGCCGTTTTTGGCCGTTCTCGACGGTGAACGGCGGAGCTTATGGCCGGCGAAGGTCTCTTGGCAAAGGAGAGCTCGGATTGAACGAAAACCCGAGGGCTCCAAATTGGGGAATTCAGGTTTTCCTATGTAAAGCATTGGAATTTGATTAGATTATGTTAATTGGACATTAGGGGGATTGATTGGTGAGGAATCGGAGGAGAATGGATGAAAAACTAGAAAAGAGAATTTTTCCGGTTAAAGGGCAGTTCGGGTTTTGCCCTTTTCGACCTAGTTGCGTTATTTGTTTTAAAATTCCTTTTGGCAGATTAAACTAGGATATTAGAGGAGCGCGTGGCCGCTGGAATCGTTCGATTCTGATAACCGACGCAAAAGTTACGCGCGTTCGAAGTTTCGGGTCGGTTTTACCGAACCCAAATTAGTGGCGCGTTTAGTTAGGTGTTAGTTGTATTAGGCTTGAAATAGTAGTTTGAGAGTAAATTGGTGAATGTAATCTTGATTTAATGAAGCTTGGATGTTTGTCATAGGTCGAGCCATAGGTGACGTGAGGTGCCAAACCCAGCGAGCTACAGAAGACAGGTAAGTTCTCGTGATATTCTCTAGCCGATAGGCCTACACCGTACGTCGAAGTCGTCTCGAGGATTTTCGGAGATGTGTATGTTTTCATTGTTTTTGGTTGGGTAGTTAGGTTAGTTGTTTATAGGTTATGTTTGTTTATCGTCTTGATGGTACACATGCTGGTTGTTTACTTTATGCATTTGACTGCTCATGCATCACGTCTGTTAAAGCATATGTTTAAGAGAACGAACGAAATGAATCTACGTAATCTGTTATCTGGTCACGGCGAGGTGGTTTAGACCTCGGTGACATTCTGTCTGCGACCTAATTAAAATGTAAAATGAACCAACGAAATCTACGTAATCTGTATCTGGTCACGACGAGGTGGTTTAGACCTCGGTGACAATCTGTCTGCGACCTAATGAATCTGAATCTGTTATCTGTATGAATCTGAATCTGAATCTGTTATCTGCATGTTTTATGAATGACATACGCATCTGCACGCATCTGCATTTACGAGAGCTTGCTGAGATTTTTATCTCATAGTTTGTCTGTATGGTGTAGGTGACATTGAGGCAGGTGAGGATGACGTTCCTCCTCCTGATGTCTGATGCGGTTGATGGACAATGCTCGCGGGAGTGTGTTGGCGCAGTCGAGGCGTGTTTTGACCCGTGGGGATATGTGTAAGTCTTTTGGGGATTTAATGGATAATACGAATGTATAGACGAACATATTAGGCTGTTTGGACTCTGTTTAGTTGATTGATTGATGTTTAGATGGTTTGGTTCGGGTTAGTGGATAAAATAGGTTTTTATGTTTTGATAGACTTGTTTTATAAAACGTTTTGTTAAGGTTTTATCTAAAGTTTAATGGAACTTCTTGGTATTTTCTTTTGAAACATGAGGGATATGTTTGGTTTTTAAACATAACCACGCAGTTTGTTTTCACGAAAGTATGTTTTAAACATGTTTTAATATATGTTTATATCTCAAGTAGTTTTGAGTGAGATTATGGAGATGTAGGAGTATCTGCGGTTTAAAGTTAAGTTGTATTGTGAAGCGTATGTTTGTGATGTGGATAGAATTTGTGGTATAGATAGAATTGTGTTAGTGAAATGGTGAGGTTGTATTTTGTAGGTGGTCATGTACGTGTTGGTTTAGGATTAATTGTTTTGTAATTATTTTAAACGTTTTATTAAATTGTTTTCCACTTAAACGCTAAGTATAAAAGAAAAAGAAGAATTTCGTACGGGAAAATTAGGAATAGTATGAGGGCCGTTACATTAACACACCAAGGAAAAAGTGGTCAAAGTTAACTGAAATTGCTAAGGACTTAAGGTAAATGAATGTTGCATGTTTTTTGCCGATTGGCCTATATCACAGGGCACTAGGAAGTTAATGTTTCCAATGGTTTGATTCAGAGAATTTATGTGTTTTAAGGGGTATGAAATTATGGGTAGTTTAAGTTGTATAGTTAGAAATTCTCTATGTTATAATAAGTGTTTAGTATTATGTGTTTTGATGTGATGAGTTCTATGAGGTCTACGTTAAATGTTTATATGTGCATCATGTATGGATCATGCAACATGTCTTATAAAAAGAACGAAAAAGGTTTTATGCATATGTTTTCATATACGAATTACGAAAATGAAATGATAAAAAGAAATGAAAAAGGTTTTATGCCCCCAATGTGATTTCGGTGGGATCGATTGCCCCCAATATGACTTCGGTTGGATCGATTGCCCACAATATAATAACGATTAAGTAAAGAAGAAAAAAGAAAATGTTATAAAATGCATTGTTTTATGAATTGCATGTTCGTGTCATTATACATCTCTTGCTGAGCGTTAGGCTCATAGTTTGAATTCAGTGATGTAGGTGACAAAGATACAGGTGAGGAGCCTCAAGTGGATCATTAGGTGTAGTTGCAAAGGTATGTCCATGACAGTGATCCGGCGATTGTTATGGCGATTTTGACCGTGGACAATCATGTAAAGGTTTTGGTATAAGTTTTTGTAAAAGATATTATGTTTTTAAAAGTTTTGGGAAAATATTATGTATGTTTTAAAAAGGTTTGGTTATGAAATGTTTTGAAAGGTTAAAAGATATGATTTCCAAGTTTTTCTATAAGTTGTAAAGAGTTTCTATATGTTTTGAGATTTACGATTTTAGTTGTCAAAATATTTCGAAATGTATGTTGAAATAGGATTAGGCCGGTTTTATGGAGTTATGTATGAAGAATGAAAGTATGGATAGTAGGAAAGTGGTAATAGGAATTTGATAGAAGTGTAGATGAGTGAAAGAAGTGGTTGAAGTCTTAAGTGTTAAAAGTGTGTTTTAAAGAAAAGAGGAGGAAGGGCAAAAGGCTGTTGTTGGGCAACAGCAGCAGTGCCGATCGATCGCCCGGCCGAGGGAGATCGATCGGAATCAATCGCTTGCCACTGCCAAAGAGGCAGTGACATGGGCGATCAATCGCCTAGCAGAGGGCGATTGATCGGCCCTGGTCGCGGCAGGCACGAGGTGCGTGGGGCGCGTTAAAGGGTGATGTTTGATTTTTTTTGTTTTGATTTTTAAACCTTTTCGATTCCAACAGTGAATGAATGTTTTAAACATGTTTTAAGAATATCTTCCACTCATTTGAAAGGGGTTAAACGATACAAAAACCGTTTTAACAATTTCAAAGAAAAGTAAAAAAAATGTACGTCAAAAATGTTTTAAAGAGAAAAAAGTTTACGTCAAGTTTTGTGACGACGTATGGGTCATTACAGTGTTGGTAGCAGAGCCACGAGGTTGAAATCGACCAGTAGATTACCTAACAACGCCAATCACTGCATGAGAGCACTCCATTAACTGTAAGTTTTTAAGTTTAAATTTAAGTTTTAGTTTATTGAATTTAGTTTATAACTACATGTAGGATTTACAAAATGGTGAGAGGACGACACAGAGAAGCTGACGAAAGGGACAATGTTATCCAACATTTGACAGAATTAGTTGGTACCCAATGTCGCATGATGGAATAGATGATGGCTAGAGAAGGTAATGGGAACCACAATAATGTTACTGCTTCACATGACACTAGTGGAGAAACATTTTGACAGCTCCGACCGCCAATGTTTGATGGACAATCTACGGACCCAACACATGCTGAGGACTGGATCCAAGCAATAGAGAATATGTTTAACTACGCCGAAGTAGAGGAAAACAAGAGCGTTACCTGTGTCGTGTTCCATCTCACAAAGGATGTGGGATATTGGTGGGACAACGTAAAGACCACAACAGCTATAATGGAAATGACTTGGGAACAATTCAAGAAGGTATTTTATGAGAAGTACTTTAACCAAAATGTAAAGACAAATAAAATGACGGAGTTCGCTCAATTACGACAGTATGGGTCAGTGGCTGAGTACATCCGTAAGTTTGAGTCATTCTCCCGCTATGCTAGTCATCTGGTGGACACCGAAGAAAAGAAAGTTCATCAGTTCATCCAAGGTTTGAAAATGGATACTTAGAGGAGTTACGACAGCGGGTGTTGACGATGTGCCGTATTCGAAGGTAGTAGCCAAGGCATTGCAGATAGAATTGATGGAAATGAAGTTCCAGAAATAGAGAGAACCACCTAAAAGATTTTTTCGAGATGTTCCGCAATAACAACATAACAGAGATGTCTAGCCACAACATAATGAAGGATGACAACAACAACCGAGGGAAATAAAGAGACCAATGAAGGAAAAAGTTGAACAAGGAAGAGAGAACGTATGCAAGGGCCTTCACATTCACAGTATAATCAGTACCCAAAGTGTAAAGGGAATCATCAAGGTGATTGTAAAGCTGGTTCGGGTTGATGTTTCAAATGCAATGAATTAGGTCATATCGCCTATAAATGCCCAAGTTGGAATAGAGACTCTACAAGAGTGACACCAAGAGTATTTTCCCTTATAGAAAATGATGATGCTGCACAACCGTCAATGATTTCAGGTACAATTTAATTGTAAAAGTTGATGAATTAAGTATGATGTTCACATTTAATTATGACTTTAGGAAATGAATACCATATTAGAAGATAAGTCAAGCATGGAAAATTTGATAATGCGAGAATTTACAATTTATCATAGTATAAGGAAAAGTTGTTAGGATTAGACGCCCTAATCTACCTATAACGAATGATTAGAAATACGAAAAAGAAATAACACACAGATTTATAGTGGTTCACTCTCGTTGCGAGAGCTACGTCCACTGGCCGCTGACAGATTTCATTAAGATCAAAAACACGAGTTACAACAGTTTTGCCTCACACTCTCAGACACTCTGATAATCTGTAATACACTCGATAACCTAAACACGTCTTTATATAATAGACGATTTAGGGTTACAGAATAACAAGGTACTTAATTAGAAAAATACCCTCAAACCTAAATTAGGCTCTATAACTTAACAATCTCCCACTTGGAGACTAATCTCATCATCTCTCCATCTTCAACGGCTTCACTTCAATGTCTCATCCAAGAAGTCCGACTGAAGTTGCGCACAACTTCAGCTTCTCACTCGTCACAGCTTTCGTCAACATGTCAGCTGGATTCCGACTCCCTGGGATCTTCTCAAGCTCTAATACTTCATCTTCTAAAGCAGATCTGATGAAATGATAACGCACCTGTATATGCTTTGTCTTGCAATGACAAACCGGATTCTTTGCCAAATGGATGACACTTTGGCTATCACAATGCAATACACTCTCATTATAGTTTTAACCTAACTCGCGTAAGAAAGGCTGTAATCACATCATCTCCTTTGCAGCTTCTGTCACTGCAATATACTTGGCTTCACAGCTAGAAAGAGCGACGACATCTTGAAGTCTCGAAATCCAACTGATTGCGGTACCACCCAAAGTGTAGACACACCCAGTCCTGCTCTTACTACTGTCAATATCACCACCATTATCAGTACCAACATATCCATCTAGACCCAAGTCTGATTTTCGAAAACATAAAGCAAACTTTGAACTTCCCTTCAAATATCGCAAAATCCATTTTACGGCTTCCCAATGTTTTCTTCCTGGATTACTCATAAACCTATTGACAACTCCCACTGTATGTGCAATATCCAGTCGTGTGTAAACCATCACGTACATAAGACTACTAACAGCAGAGGCATATGGAACAGTAGCCATGTAGTCCTTCTCTTCATCGGTCGAGGTGACTGATCTTTGTATAGTTTGAAATGACTAGCCAACGGTGTAGTGACTGGCTTAGCATCGTGCATCTTGAACCTGCTAAGAACCTTCTTTACATATTCTTCTTGTGAGAGTTTGAGAACATCCTTATCCCTGAATATCCTCATCCCAAGGATTTGTTTTGCAGTACCCAAATCCTTCATTGCAAACTCTGTAGATAACTTCCTCTTCAGCCTGTCAATCTCATGCAAGCTTGCTCCATCAATCAACATATCATCAACGTAAAGGAGCATAATAATATAGGAATTATCAAACCTTTTGATGTAGTAGCAGTGATCAGCTTCACATCTCACAAAGCTGTTATTCTTCATGAAGCTATCGAACCTCTTGTACCATTGCCTTGGAGCCTGTTTCAAGCCATACAAGCTCTTCTAAAGCTTACACACAAGCTCTTCTTTATTTTTTCACCTCGAAACCTTGCGGTTGCCGCATGTAGATCTCTTCATCTAAATCACCGTGAAGAAAAGCAGTTTTCACGTCCATCTGCTGAAGATGAAGGTCTTCTTTCACAACCAAACCCAAGACAGTTCTGATCGTCGCCAACTTCACCACCGGTGAGAAAATCTCGGTGTAGTCCATACCTTCCTTTTGTCGGAAGCCATTGATAACCAACCTAGCCTTGTATCGCTTGCTCCCATCATGTTCTTCTTTAATTCGGTAAACCCACTTGTTGTGCAGTGCTTTCTTACCCTTCGGCAACTCAGTCAATTGCCAAGTTTGATTTGATTTCAATGAGTCCATATCATCTTTCATGGCTGTCTCCCACTTAATCGAATCATCATACTGTGCTGCTTCCTTATAATATTCTGGTTCACCTGCGTCGGTCAACAGGATGTAATTAAGAGACGGAGACCATCTATGGACTGGTTTGCTGATTCTGGATGATCTTCTCAGTTCTGCAATCGGATTTTGCGGATTTACCTCTGGAGCCACATTCTCATCAACTTCTTCTTCAACAACACCTCGAGTTTCTTCAACAGTCGGACTATTATCAGCTGAAAAATCTCTAAAGTTGACCACAGTAAACTCTTTCAAAACAGAACTCCCACTGTCAGAAGTCTTTCCAACAGCAACTTTGTAAAGAACCTGTTCGTTGATGATGACGTTCCTGCTGTAAATGATCTTCTGATTTTGATTATCCCATAAACGATAACCAAACTCGGCGTCACCATAACCAATAGGAAAACACTTATTAGATTTCGAATCAAGCTTACTTCTATCAGAATCATCAATATGAACATATGATAAGCAACCAAAAACTTTCAGAAAAGAAAAGTTTACCTTTTTACCGCTCCAAACTTCTTCTAGAATTTTGTAATCTAGAGGTACAGAGGGTCCTCTATTTATCAGGTAGGCTGCTGTGCTGACTGCATCTGCCCAAAAGGTTTTAGGCAGCCCGGCGTGCAATCTCATGCTCCTTGCACATTCATTCAGCATTCTGTTTATCCTTTCAGCTACTCCATTTTCTTGAGGCGTTCGAGGAATAGTCTTCTGCATCTTGATCCCATTCATAGCACAATACTCACTAAAATTTGCATTGATGTACTCGCCTCCATTGTCGGACCTCAAACACTTCACTTTTAGATTCGTTTCATTCTCAACCAAAGCCTTCCACTTCTTGAAAACACTGAATACATCAGACTTGTTCTTCATGAAGTAGACCCAAACCTTTCTTGTTGAATCATCTATGAACGTCACGTAGTAGTATGATCCACCAAGAGAAGAAATGGGTACAGGTCCCCACACGTCAGTATGCACTAATTCTAGTTTTTTCTACTTCATATCCTTTCCAACTTTTAAGAAAGTGACACGTTTCTGTTTCCCAAAAATATAGCTTTCACATAACTGATGCTCGACAGACTTCAGCTCTGGAATCTGACCATTCTTGACAAGAATCTTCATCCCTTTCTCACTCATGTGGCCCAATCTGCAATGCCACAACTCTGTGTTCTTCGAGCTATCAACAACTGCAACTGTGTCTCTACATGTAGAAGTCATATATAAGGTTCCTGTTTTCTGACCTCGAGCGACGACCATCGCTCCTTTAGTTACCTTCCAAGTATTGGTTCCGAAACTGACATTATGACCTTCACTATCAAGCTGTCCAACTGAAATCAGATTTCGCATCAACCTTGGCACGTGTCTCACTTTACTGATCTTCCAAACAGAGTCGTTTGCTATTTTCAGTTTGATGTCACCGATGCCCACAATATCCAGTGGCTCACCATCTGCAAGGTAGACTTTACCATAGTTTCCAGCCATATAATTCCCCATTAATTCCTTGTGTGCGGTGGTATAAAATGACGCTCCCGAGTCTAAGAACCATGAGTCTATCGGGCTGTCGACTGAAAGAAGCAAAGCATCAGTGATGTCTGCCGTTACTGCATTTGCTCCATCATCTTTGTCATTTCCGTTCTTCTTCGGTGCTCTACAAATCCTTCTTCATGTGACCCTGCTTGTCACAATTCCAGCACTCAAGTGTTCGCCGGGACTTAGACTGACCCCTTCCATTTTTCGACTTGGATCTGGATCTACCCCTACCCCGGTTGGAGTTTCGCTCACTATTTCTTCCTCTGTTTTCAACATGGAGAGCTGAACCTTTTGATGTTTTACCAGAATCAATCTTTCTAACCTCCTCGGCAAGAATGTGATTCCTCACATCGGTGAATACTAATTTTGCACTTCCGAGTGAATTACTGACTGCTGCCCTTATAGGCTCTCAGCTATTCGGTAGAGACGTCAACAAAATTAGGGCACGAACCTCATCCCCAAAATCAATATCCACAGATAATAATTGATTTACAATAGTATTGAATTCATTCAAATGTGCAGCAACAGACGTACCATCAATCATCTTTAGATTAAAAAGTTTCTTCATCAGAAATACCTTGTTATTTGCAAAGGGTTTCTCGTACATATCAGATAGAGCCTTCATCAGACTCGCGGTGGTCTTATCATTCGCCACGTTGTGAGCAACGCTTTTGGTAAGTGTCAATCTGACGACTCCCAAAACCCGTCTGTCAAGAATATTCCAATCACTGTCTTCCATCTTTTCTGGCTTTGCACTCAAAGGAAGATGAAGTTCTTTTTCGTACAAATAGTCCTCAATTTGCATTTTCCAGAACGCAAAATCTGTCCCATCGAATTTTCCAATACTGTGACTTGTGCTATTGTCGTCTGCCATTGTTATAAAAAACTCTCCCTTTAATAATCAGAATAAATCTGCCCCCAAAAAACTGAACCAATAAACTATTGCACTCAAAAGTCAGATATTTTCCTATCACTTGATCAACCAAGATTAACTTCAGAATTTTCAACCCAAAATTCCAAAATTAAACACCACTTTCTTGCTGTTACGCTGTTTCTCCAAACCAAATTTCAATCCAAACAGAAAAATCCAAAACAGTAAATAGTTTCTCTACCTCACGAAATTCTGAACTGAGAATTCCAAACAGGTTATCTCTGACTGCGTTTTCGGCCTTCAACAGAGTCCTCTCCGTTCGGTGATGGCTATGATTTGGGCGGCGACGGAGATTCTGCTCGGGTCTGCGTCGGTGGTGGGTTCTGTTGGCAAGGCAGCGACGACGCTCAGCTGTTCACACGGCAACCTTCTCCTCTGACGTGCGGCGGTTAGGGCTCAGCGAGGCGGTGTGTTCTGTCGGACGGCGCATGCGGCAGCGACTTCCTCGCAGCCTAGCAGCTCTCTGTTCTTCGCTGTTGAAGAAGATGAACCAGAGAGCTTCTTTGTTCTTCTCGCTAAGAACAGAACAAAAGAGAAAAGAAATTTTCCCTTTTCCTTTTCTGATTTTTTTTTTTGTTTCCAATTTCTTTTTCTCTCCCAACTATTTCAAATTTCCACCGAAATTGCAAACCAAAAATTCGTTCGATACCTTCGAAGAATCAAACCCTGATTTTCCGAAAAACCACTTCAACCTGAATCTCTGATACCAGTTGTTAGGATTAGACGCCCTAATCCATCTATAACGAACGATTAGGAATACGAAAAAGAAATAACACACAGATTTATAGTGGTTCACTCTCGTTGCGAGAGCTACGTCCACTGACCGCTGACAGATTTCACTAAGATCACAACAGTTTTGCCTCACACTCTGATAATCTGTAATACACTCGATAACCTAAACACGTCTTTATATAATAGACGATTTAGGGTTACAGAATAACAAGGTACTTAATTACCAAAATACCCTCAAACCTAAATTAGGCTCCATAACTCAACAAAAGTTTGATGGAATTGGGAGTGACTAGTAAGTAGGGAAAATGCTAAGTTTTTCGTGATGGAAAACACATCGAAATGATTAGGGAATTGAGAATTTGGATAAATTTTTTTCAAGGAAACACAAAATTGCAATTAAATTAGAAGACTTCGAGAAATTAGGTTATAACAGGTTAAAATTGGTGAACAATTGAGTGTTACAGTACATATCTGAGTTATTTGATTTGGAGAACAATTGGAAGTAAATATATGTAGTATTAAGGATAAGAGAAGGGATTGGTGAGATTAATAGAGGGTTAAATATTTAGTGTTGCGTGATTTGAGGATATCGAATAAGGAGAGCGAGGATTTGCACGAAAATTGTTTAAGTAAATTTAGAAGTGAGGTTAAGTTAGGAGATTTCAAAGGTTCAATTCGTAATTAACGAAGTCGAAGCCGATAAATACATGAATGATTTAAGGATAGGGTGAATAGTGTAGAGCGATTCAATTTTGAAAATTAGGGATTTGATTATATTTGTAGTTAATTGAGATTAAAGTTGGACAAATAGAGCGCAGTGAATATAGTTATGAGAATTACAGTCGAGGATATAGTAGGAGTGATCATTGGTGAACAGAGTTTGATAACCAAGTACTGGAATATGTAGCTTAGAATGAAATGAATATGGGAGTGTAGAAGTTAGATAGTACTTTATAAATAATCAAGGCCTTAATTATTCAAATTAACTATAGTGAGAGATCTTAAGATATCAGCCAAATTTAAGGACTCATCTACCCAACTGAATTTATTAAAAATGTATTACGTTGTTTTAAGGACAAGTGGATTAAGAAATTGAGAGACCATTAAGCTATAAGCAAATTTTGAGGATAAAATTTAATTAACAAGGGTAGAATGCAACACCCAAAATTTTACCCTACAAGTTAATTTCTGTATTTAATAATTTATGTTGAACTAATATTAGATTTTGGAGGGGAAAATATTATGGAATAGGTTAAAATTTAAGTTGAAGGGGTAAAAGGGTAAAAATTTTAAAGCCACCCTCATTTTTTTTTCTCTTTCTCCCTCACCATTTTCTTCCAGCCACCAGCAAACCTCCACTCTCCCTCTCTGCAATTTTATTTTCTTCTCCAGTAGCTCACAGTTTTCAGCTCTCTTCTCTCCCTCTCTCGTTTTGGTTTCCTCCTGCGCCAAGCCTTTCTCTCGTTATCGATTTTATCCCCCATGCTGGGGCTCTCTCTCGCTCAGTTCTGGATAAAAGGTTGAAGCTCCACCATCTCCCTCTTCCGATTTTCCTCCTCTCTCGCTTCATAAAGGTGAGATTTAAGTGTTCTTTGAATGAGTTTCTAAATTATAGCTCTAAATGTTGGATTTTTGTATTTATTTCAATAGATTTTATGGAATGTTATGGAGGTTTGGTAAACCCTAAATGAAGCACGAAAATTTTTATCCCTTGCTGATTTTTCTCTTAATGGATGCTTAATCATGTTTTGGAAGCATGTATGTAATTGTATTGGAAAAGATTTAAAGTTTGGTTAAAGTTTGAAGAAATTGACAAAACAGGGCAGCTTGGATTTTGCTACATTCGACCAATCTATCGTTTTCTATTTTAAAAAATATTTTGGTATGTTAAACTAGACACTTTAAGGAAGCCATATCCTTTGTAATCAAGTCGATTCAATATTTGTAGAGAAATTTATGAATTTTCAAAGTTGAGTCAAAATTTTAAGGAAACTTTTGGGGGTAGTTCGGTTTGGATAAATCTTAGTCGGTTATTGGTTTTAATGTATAAATTGACCTTGGAATGTTAAATTTGACTCTTTAAGGAGTTCATAGGAATTTGAATCATCGAATTTAGATATATATACGATTTGTTATGAATTTTTGAAGTTAGATGATTAAATGGTAATTATGAGAATTTGACAAAATAGGACAGTTCAGGATTTTTTATTTTCCGCCCTTGAATTCCGATTTGTTATTGATTAATGAATAATTCTATGCTAAACTAGCAATTTTAAGGTTTCCAAAGCATTTTGAATCATTAGATTCCGTTAAGAATTTAGTGAGATATGTATGTTCAAAGTTGAACCATAAATCGATTGAATTCCAAGAATTTTGAATGGTTTAGTTAAGTTTGGTTTGAAAGAAGTTTAAACTATTTGAATGGTTTATTTGAATTATTTGGTTAGATTATAATTAAACTATTGAAGTAGATTTGAATTATGATTGGTTAATGTATTGTGATGTATTAATGGTATAATGCACATGTATTATGTTCTAACACACCAAGGAAAAAATGGTCAAGGTTAACTGGAATTGCTAAGGACTTGAGGTAAGTGAATGTTGCATGTTTTTGGCCGATTGGCCTACACCACAGGGTGCTAGGAAGTTAATGTTTCCAATGGTTTGATTCAGAGAATTTATGTGTTTTAAGGGGTATGAAATTATGGATAGCTTAAGTTGTATAGTTAGAAATTGTCTATGTTATAATAAGTGTTTAGTATCATGTGTTTTGATGTGATAAGTTCTATGAGATCTACGTTACATGTTTATATGTGCATCATGTATGGATCATGCAACATGTCTTATAAAATGAACAAAAAAGGTTTTATGCATATGTTTTCATGTACGAATTACGGAAACGAAATAATATAACCATGTGACTTCGGTGGGAATGATTGCCCCCAATATGACTTTAGTGAAATCAATTGACCCCAATATGACTTCAGTGGGATCGATTACCCACAATGTAATAACGATTAAGTAAAGAAGAAAAAATAAAATGTTATAAAATACATTGTTTTATGAATTGCATGTTTATGTCATTATACATCTCTTGCTGAGAGTTAGGCTCATAGTTTGAATTCTGTGATGTAGGTGACAAGGATACAGGTGAGGACTTCGAGTCTCAAGTGGATCTTTAGGTGCAATTGGAGGGGTACATCCATGACAGTGATCTGGCGATTGTTATGGTGATTTCGACCATGGACAATCATGTAAAGGTTTTGGTTTAAGTTTTTGTAAAAGATATTATGTTTTTAAAAGTTTTTAGAAAACATTATGTATGCTTTAAAAAGGTTTCATTATGAAATGTTTTGAAAGGTTAAAAGATGTGATTTCCAAGTCTTTTTATAAGTTGTAAAGAGTTTCTATATGTTTTGAGGTTTACGATTTTAGTTGTCAAAATGTTTCGTAAAGTTTGTTGAAATAGGATTGGGCCAGTTTTATGGAGTTATGTATGAAGAATGAAAATATGGATAGTAAGAATTTGATAGAAGTGTAGATGGGTGAAAGAGGTGGTTGAAGTCTTCAGTGTTAAAAGTGTGTTTTAAAGAAAAGAGGATGAAGGGCGAAGGGCTGCTATTGGGCAACAGCAGCAGCGCTGATCGGCCCTGGTCGCGACAAGAGCAGAGTGCGCGGGGCGGGCTAAAGGGTGATGTTTGTTTTTTTTTTGTTTTTTTTTTTTTAAACCTTTTCTATTCCAACTTTGAATGAATGTTTTAAACATGTTTTAAGAATATCTTCCACTCATTTCAAAGGGGCTAAACAATACAAAAATCGTTTTAGCAATTTTAAAGAAAAGTCAAAAAATTTTACGTCGAAAATGTTTCAAAGAGAAAAATAGTTTACGTCAAGTTTTGTGACGACGTATGAGTCGTTACAGTAACGCATACAATTTTGCCAGTTTGCAACCACTACAATTAGAAATATCATGACTTTTTAAAGTTCCTAATGCTCTAGACGAAGCTAAGAATTGTAATCAGGATACTGAGATCCAAACGAGTATGCTATAAGTAAAAATCAGAAGACAAACGACTCAAACAAAATGATGACAAATCGACACTAAAAGCTGCAACATTAGGAAGTTGAAGTTGATCCAAGACATAAAGACCCTTTTTCCTACGGTCAATCTCAATCATCTTCTGAGATCGCGGGTCCTGCATACAACAATTGGATAAATAAAAGAAAATTAAATAGTCAGATGCACACAATTAACTAACAGAAACGAGATTGATGGTAAGATTAGGAATATAATAGATATCAGAAAGTGACAAACAATGTGTATTAACAGAACCTACACCTACTAATGACATTGGAGTATCATCAGCAGTCACAACAGATAAAGACGTATTATGAGACAAAGAGACAAACGATGACAAGTCTGGTAACATATGATGAGAAGCTCTAGAATCTAAGATCCACAAGGAGGAAGATATACCAGATGTATTAAAGAATGATAAACCTATATTAGAAGTAGTTGACATAGCATGAGGCTATGAGGCGAGAAATTGTTGAAATTGCTCAAGTAATGATGAATCCAAGGACGGAGTGGTCACTATATTACTGGACTAAGGAGGTTGATATGTCCATTGTTGCGATGAATTACCAGATTTTCCTGAAGAATTTTGAATCTTCTAAGGTTGCTGCAATTTTGCTTTACTCAACAATAGCGGACATTGAGCCTTCTAGTACAAAAAGCACATTCATCATGGGAAACCTTCGAGTTTGTTCTGTTTTGGTTATTAGCTTGAGGACGTTGGGATGCCGCAAAAACATATGGAGTATTCGGTGTGATAGCCCCTTTATCAGTTTAGGACTTGAGTCGAATCTCCTCTGCTAATAACTCGTTCACCACCGAATCAACAGAAGGTAATGAACTACGATGGAGTATAGTCTCACGCAACCCCTCAAAGTTATTGCAAAGTGCCATAAAAAATTGAACCAAGTGTTGTTCTTCTCTACGAGCAACATATGGTGGGAATATTAGTAGCTCAGAGGGCTCTGTTAGCGCCAATTGATCATACAATGCCGACATGGAGGAATAAAAATCTTGATTACTCATATCCTTCTTCTAAAGTCACGAATGTCAGTTTCCAATTGATACAGTTTTGCAAAATTAGATTGCATCTACAAACAAGCCAAATGATCCCAAACATCCTTTGTAGTCTCATATTTCGCCAATTGAGCTCTGATTGAGTGTGTTAAAGAGTTATTTATCCACGTAATTATCTTCGAATCATCAGTCTCCCAAATATCAAGAGAATTGACATAGTCTCCAGCATTTGGGTCTGAAGTTTGAACACGAGCACTAGTAATATATCCCTACATCAATTTGCCCCGAAAGAAATTTTTCATAACATAGTTCTAATACGAATAGTTTTTCCAGTCCAATTGAACACTAATCGACTGAAGAGAATCATCTTTACGACTAGCTATGATTACAAACCAAACTGTTCTCCCAAAACGAAACTAAATTCCCAAAACAAGATCTAAATTGCAATCTCGTTTTACCCTAACCGGATAGCCTTAAAAATATTATAGAAAAACTCGATCGTTCAGAATGTACTTCTGTATGTTGTAAACCAACTGTCAAATTTGCAAGATGATCCAACGGTTGAAACTTGAGAAATCCCAATTCTCGACTCGCTGCTCTTGAAAAAACGGAAAATAAAACAAGATCTAAATTGTAGTACCGTTTTTCCCTAACGAATAGCCTTAAAAATTATCAAAGACAATCTCCATCGTTCGGAATGTACCTCTATATGTTTACAAGATGATCCAACGGCTGAAACTCGAGAAATTGCAATTCTCGACTCACAACTTTTGAAAAAAAAAAACGAAAATCTCTTTTTGCCTCTTCTTTTCTTTTCAATTCGAGAAAACAAACGCAGCTGATTTGCGAGAACTATGGACTGGATTAATAGTCTCTCAAAAACATCAAACAAATTTATAGGGTGGCTCTGATACCATGTTGAAATTGAATAGGGAAGACGAAGATGTTATTGAAAAAATGAAAAATCAATTGAATAATACAACTTAAAAGAATTATATAACTAGGGTTAAATAAACAAATATAGTAAATTACTAAAAGAACCTTGCAATTAATACATATAAACTAACACCCACCACGTCGCAGGGTTTATTCGCCTTATTTCACTCCCCTAAATTTCCCATAAAGGTGTTCCTGCAACAAAAAAAAAAAAAAAAAAAAAAAAACCATTACCTAAGACTAAATATGCATGCAACCTTCTAAATGGGTGATGATTAAAACACATAAGCCCTAGGCTGTCTCTCAATAGAGCGTAGGTTTAAGTCTTTCAGCCCTACTTCTTCGTCGATTAAAGCTCAACTTGACTTGTGCAAGGAGATGAAAGTTTTTTCTTTGTTGAAAGCTCCTCCATTATAAATCTTTAGTCTCTAACCATTGACTTTGAAAGTCTTCTTCGAGTTAATATCAAGTATCCCCACTGCTCCGTGAGGGCAAAATCCAATTACTTAAGGGTCCTGACCAGCATGATTGCAGTTTGCTTGGAAATAACTTTAACCTAGAGTTGAATAATGGCGCCAGCTCTAGTTTCAAAATTGCATTGCAATTCTACTTTCCTGTCATTTCTTAACTTCGCATTTGTAAAGTTGTGCATTCTCATAACTCCACATTCTCAGCTCTTTCAATTTGCTAAGTTATATCATTCTCTTTTCTCTAATAGCTTGAGTATCAAAGTTTAACTTGAACAAAATTCATTATGTTTTGTGTTTCAACTCATACACGATTCGATCGGGTGAGGTTCCAATGGTGTTTTATAAGATGTTTTCAATGCCCTAAAGAATCATCCAACTCTAAGACCCGATCTTTTTTGGAAGGATTCACCACTAGGGCTGTAAATCAGTTCGGTTAAAACTAAAAACTGAAAATCTCGGTTCTGTTCGGTTTCAATTAATTTAAAAATGATTTAGAATCGAACTGAGAGTTTTCGGTTCCTTCTTTCAGAAGCTGATCAAAATCGAACTGAATTTATAATATTTATATAATTTTTAAAAAATTTATATATTGAAAATTACAAATGATAGACCTAAACTGGTCAAAATCGGCCCAAACAGAGTTTAAACTGAACAAAACCGACACAAAAACAAACTTAAACCAAAAAAATCAAGAATTGAAACTGAACCAAGGATAACCAAAAACCGATCAAAAACCAAACGTTTCGGTTTCCTTTATCTAAAACCGAACCGAACTAATTCCACCTTTATTCACCACTTTCTCCAAGTTTTTTTTTTTTTATTTCTCTACATGATATTTCAACTTGGTCACTGTTCTACTGGTGGTATGTTGTAGTAATCCTGTGTCTGACTCTATATTTTGATAAAAGTTTATCAACTTGTTTATTGCAAAAGTATGTTCATCCGTCACAAATAATAGCTCTATGCGTGCCAAATCTTGTAAATATATTATTCTATAAAAATATAAGGACAACTTTTACATTATTTAATGATAATACTACAGCTTCAACCCATTTTGAAAAATAATCTACAACTACAGACTGTATTGATTTCGAAATGAAATTGAAAATAGTCTCGTGAAGTTCGTGCCTCAAACATTGAATAACTCTACTTCCACAGCATTGTTTAGAGGGCATCTCATGCCTTTGCGAGATGTTTTCCAACCTTTGGTATCTATTATAATTGGGTAGTGAAATCCTTATTGTAATGCTTTAGCTATCGTTCTTGTATAAAGCAATGAGTAATTCTTTACTCAGTCCATAAAGTAATGAGTGGCAATGATGCAAAATGCTTGGCTTTTCTTTATCTGTTACACATATTTGCATTATTTGGCCAACACACTTGTCGAAATAAGTAGTACTTATCCCAATAGTAGAACTTTGTCTTATGCACAAAACTCTTTTTTGTTGACTTGAAAAATGCAGTGGAATGATGCCATGACTAAGTAGCTTACAATGTCTACACACCAAGGGAGTTTGTTCGGCTGTATCCCAAACAGTTTTTCATTAGGAAAGCTACTAACTATCGAGTGTTGGTATTCAGGATTCGAAGGTCAATTTTCAAAGGAATGTTTTCTTCCAAAATATGGGAACAAGATTGTTGTAGCATACTGCTGAACTTCAGGTTGCAAATTTTTAAGCATGCTGGTTAATGAAGAAATCTGGAGATGGATTGATGATATGACATCCACTTCAAGTACTCTTACAACTTTTCGAGGTGCTACTCTTTCAGTAAGCAGTTGGTAATGCTTACTCATCATTGTCTGTAAAATCTCATAAGCCTCGTATATGTCATTGCTAAAATCACACCATTTGCTGCAACATCGACAATAGCTCTAGTTTGTCCACTAAGTTGCATCCATTCAGGTATCTCAAGCTGTAAACAATTTCTTAGCAACTCTTTGAATCTCTCTCATGCTTCATTTAATGATTCTCCAGTGAGTTGTTGAAATGACTTGATTTCATTCTGTAGCTTAACATCCAATTAGTGGGAAGTACATCTTCAGAAACTCCATATATTGTGAACGAGTCACTGACTTCCATGAAAGACTTGAGTTAGATGAATGTAAACATCATAGATTTAAGCTCAAAATGATTTGTTTGAATAGTAGGTCGTGCAATCCTAAAATTCTATCCATGTGTCCTCCTAATAGCATAGGCACAGATCGACATGTTTCCATTGTTCACCGGTTATTGCACTGCGTCTTCTTATGCCATTCAATTTCAGTGTCAATAGGCTTCATTTTTTAGCTCATTGTTTTTAATGTTCATGCAAGTTATGTACTTGCAATAAATGTTAGATTTTTAGTGAAAAAAACAATGTAGAAAATTTGATTAATTCTATGAAAATATAATTGTTCCATTGCAACGACATTAAATATTTGTCGCAAATAGTTACAACTAAGTGCAAGTGTACACTGTCGTAAAAAGTAATATAATGATTAAGATGAACTCACACAGAACAATTTATAATTTTTTTTTTTTATAAATTGCTACTATGGGTTCGACATTCGATCTTGTTGGGTAAATTTTTCCTTTTTCCTTTTTCCCTTTCACAAAGAGTATCTAACCGTCCCTCAAAATTATTATACAATTTTTATTAACGTATGTATGTTCTTGTCATAGTTTATTCTATGCATGAGGTTTTGCATTTGATTATGGAAAAAATTGATGAAGATCAATTAGAAAAAGACTCTACTTATTGCAAAACAAGCAAAATTTGTGTTCTAAGTATTGTTGACAATTTTTCTGCGATCACTTCAACATGTCTTACAATATTCACTTATCATTGACAATGTTTGACAAAGATGACTGAAAAAAAAAAAAAAGATCAACAGCTTAAAGGATCAAAGAAAGTTAAGAATCAACCTCAACATTTTCTTATAACAATTAAAATATTTAAGCTCTTAGTTTGGTATAGTATAAATAAAGTAGTTTTACTATTGACCATACATTTATCTTTGTTTTTGATTTATTTAATGTATTTTTCTAATAATTTGTTTAAATTTGATTCAATGTTAAGTTCTTTCACACATTCTAGTGTTTGGATGGTTTTTGTATAATGATGCACATATGCACTTTCCGATGACATGTATATATATATCTCACGTCTAGGGGTGGAAATTTGTTCTGTTAAAATCGAAAATGAATTGAAATTCTCAGTTCGGTTAGGTTTAAATTTGGGAAAAACCAAATTGGAACAGAATCGAGCTTTTCAATTTGGTTCTCAATTCTTTCTTTAAAAAATCGATCAAAACCGAACTGAACCGATTTATAATATTTATATAATTTTTAAAATTTTTATTTAGAATATTACAAATTATAGAATTAAAACCGGGCCAAATTAAGTTTAGATCAAACAAAATCGACACAAAACCGAATTTAATCTGAAAAGAACCAAGACCGAAACCAAACCGAGAAAAATTGAAAATATCGGTCCGGTTCATGTTGGTTCTAAATTCCGGTTGGTTTTTATTGATGGTAACGTAATTTAATAACATTTATGACGAGACAATAAGGTGGGATTAATATTGGTGAGTCAATTTGACTTAAAAGAGAGGCAGAAACTCAGGGGGCTGAGTTATTTATGCAGTGTGTTGGATTTCCGGCGTTTAAGGAAGAAGAAACTGTCAAATGAGTGGCGAAAAAGCTCCTTCCTCCTCTTCTCCTCCGATTTCATCTGCTGTACCTCCTGCTTCTCCCGCTGTTTCCGCTTCTCTTCGCAACGCTGAACTCACCAAAGGCCTCAATGGCCTCGACAAGATCGTCCTTCGCGAGCCTCGCGGCAGTTCGGCTGAGGTTTTTCTCTTTTCATTTCATTTTCTTTTTTCCTCCTAAATTCTTCTTGTACCCTTGAATTCTTTTTTGGATTGTTTTTTTCAGCGTGATTTAGTTGGGGAAAACTGATCTGATTTTCTTGATTTGGTTCTCTGTGCTTGGGATCCAACTTTTTATTCGTGTGATTCAAGAGAGCCTGGTCTGAGTTTTTTTTTTTCAACATTTTCTATTCAGAATTTTGTTGCTTTAGATGGTAAGGGCAGGAAATCTGAATTTTTTTTTTTTTATTCTCTTAGTGAGTGCATGTTTGTACTCGAGATTCCATCTCTCCACGGGAGGCTTTACTGGATTTATTTTTGCTGGTCATAGTGTTTGTGAATTTTCAAAGAGCCTCTTACAAGTGATAACACGGTGAAAATTGGAATTTCAACTTCATATCATTAAAAAAGTTTGGTGGAATTTTATTTATTTTCTTTTTTTATGTCGGTAAAGAGTACTGTGTTGATGTGCGAAATATACATAAGAATAGACCTGAAAAAACTACTTAGCTCCTCAAACAATCAACACAATTTTGTATTCCAAGTCTCCAACTCATTTAAGAAGCCATATCCATACACCGCAAATTTGGGATGAGAAAAGAGCAACCTGAAATAGAAGTTATGGTAAAACTAGGATTGCGAAATTGACATCGTTAAATTCATTATTTGCATTAATAATTTTTTTTTAATATAATGGCCACAATCCGTGTTTTGTTTGTAATATCTGCAGTTTGTGAAGTTCCAAAATCGTAGTTTTGTGACATTATCATTTCAGATTGGAAATTTTTTAGGTTTGCTAACCTGCTGTGGCAATGACATAGGCTTCGCTTTATTTTTGTTTAGATTCAAAGATTATAAACCAAAAGTCTGTGAATGCTTTTGTGTTTCTAGATGAGCATATATACGTCTCCACATATTATATGTATTTAAATCATATAAATGCTTTGTAACTTTTCGCTTTTAATACGATGTTTCTTGTCAAAAAAAAAAAAAAAAACATCATATAACCGCCAGTTTCCTTCAATTCATGAGCATTAGTGAAAAACATTTAATACACCATTGCATCATTGCACCTAAGTGGTGAAAAATTTATCTCCAAGTATGCAGGAATAATAAATAATGTTGATAGTGCTTCTATAAGACATGATATTGGAAATCCATTGTAAACATTTGAGAATTATTATTATTTTATTTTATATGAAACAAAAGTTTATGAAAAATAGAAAGATACAAAAAGAGAAAATAAGGCATGCTCCTCAACAAAGAATCAAAAGTGTTACTAAAGGACTAAAGGTTTCCCAGACAAAACAAACGCACTCAAGATCATCTTAAAATGTTTAGAAGCATGAACCAATTCACTAATTTTGACTTTGAAGTTTCTTTCACAGTGGTGACCTTAATCAATGGTGATGTTGTCGGTCACCAATCTTCTGTCTGGTTCCCTCAATTTTTTTACATGCGTTTTCTTCCAATATTTCTTGTTGAACTCTCTAATGACATGAATGTTTTTTTCCCTCAAATGTGTTTTTGATATCTTGAGTTCCATTAGTATTTTTTGTTATATTTGTTACATATAATTTCGAGCTTACTGAATTTGAAAATTCAAGAAGTATATTGCACTATTCATTGTTACATTATTCCTGATTTTACCTTTGTTATTTTATTCTTATAATTTATTTAACTTGAAAGTAAAGTGGCTTTGAGTATTAGGAGTAGGTCTCAAGGAATATTGCTTTTGACATTAACCTGTGATGATAACTTTGAGAGTCTTCCTTCTTGTAGACAGACACTTCTAATATAGGCTCTTTCCCAACTTCATGGACTAAATTAGTTATCAATGTGGGTAAGCGTTATTAGATTCTGAAGATGAATGGAGGGACATATCCTCCTCTGAAAATATTTTTACTCATAGATCGTCTACTAGCAACAGATAGTCCATCATTATCTCGTGAAATTTTTTCATAAGAAGAAACTGCGATTATAATTAATCATCTGCATCTGAATTCTCTACCTCTCTTTACTCTATCCAAATTTCCTCTTCGTCTGATTCACTTGTCTATTTCTCCGTTAGTTTCAAAACTCATAACCTTATTTGCATATCAGCAAAAGGTTTAGATATTCACTGATTGCGGCTCCCAATAAGGTTGAAAATTGTGCCAAAAAGGATTCGGCATGATTGTGACTCTTGGTAAGGTCCATAATGGTGACTAAATTCAATAAACTCTTTTACTGCTCTGTCTCCTTGATTGTTCATATTGCTCAAAAGGTCTGAGAGAGTATAAGTCACCTAGGTTTTATTTGGATCTTAGAAAACCAGTGTACAATTATCCCCTCATGGAATTCAATGTCTTTAATGACAGTGCCTGGTATCTCTTTCTTTTTCAATTCCATCTTCGTGTTAAGGTTCAAACTAAAGATTTATGTTTCCTTGGAGAATATCAATTCTATCCATTTTATGGATCTTACAATCAATAGTAGGATTCTTTGTGGGATAAAGGTAGGTTTCTTGTTGTGAATTGATTATCCAACTCTAAGCTTTTAGGCATTAGCTATTTTTTTAGTTTGCCTTTTCAAATTGATAGGTATTCATGAAGATTGATTTCTTCTTTTTCAGAGAAATTTCTTCCTCTCTTGTATTTTACCTTAAATACCTTTTATCTACGGGTTTTGTTTGTCATATAAAAATAATAATATTCTTGTATGAACAATGAACTCGATGGAGTAGCTAAATTGATTCAAGGTCTCACTTTAAGAATTGAAGGTCAACACTTGATGAGATGACTAGTTAATCATGGACCGTTGAGATACCTAGAGACTGCAGATCTTAATAATAAAAGAATATCAACTTAAAAAGTTTTTTAATGTTTACAAGCATGTGCTATTTTCATTTGATTTTGTGATCGTTTCTTATTTTCCCTGTTAGGTTTACTTATATGGAGGCCATGTAACATCTTGGAAGAATGATCATGGGGAGGAGTTGCTGTTTGTTAGTAGCAAGGTTCAGTTGATTCTTTACTTCTACTAATAGTTATTGAACTTTTTGTTCTGTTATCATCTTATATTTATAGGGCACTATGTTCGTCACAACTGCTTCTCTGGCCTTAATGGTGAAGAAATATTGAAAAGTTAATATCTTTTAATTTCAAACTTTTAAAAGCTGAATCTACTTAAGTAAGATTTTTCAACAATGAAGTAAAGGTAGCTATTTGTGTTTTTCTTCCTATAAAGGTGAAAAATTTGACCAAACCACAGCTCAATAAGAAAATTGATGAAAGTGGTGATTTACAGAGGGGAAACAGGAATTCTAGAGTCTGCCCTCTCCCTTACTTGAGCACTAGATTTTTCCTACCTTCCCATTGTCTCCCACACCTTTTTAACCCTGAAATTACCGTACCACCCCACCTGGGCCAACTAAGTTTCTCTCTCTCTCTTGCCCCCATAATAACAAGTAATGTGTATTACCTAATCGATCCCTCAAGCTCTGCCTGCCTCAGTGACCTTATGCCTACTTCCTTTCTTCTATTCGTAAACCGAACTGCGGGTATCTCTAAATATTATGTTCTTTTTCCTTGGTGTTTTTAGCTATTAATTATCTTTTGAGGTCCCCTAATAACATGCTTGTTACTGATAAGAAAAACCTGCCTGCCTTTGGACTATAATCTTCATGTGTTTAAAAGGTTAACTGTGGGGAGTAAAATTCCTTAAGCTCTTGAATTGGTACAAGCTGTAATAATTTTGGGTTATCTTTTTACCCTTTGTGTGTAATCTATAGTGTTACATTGGGGTAATTTTTAGGAATTATAAAGGTTAACAGATTGGGAGGTCTTGTTTTGGTTTCTTGCTGGGTATAAATGATGACAACTGGCTAATTGAATTTGATTGGTCAGGGAATATTTCGGGATCTGAAGGTAATTCACGGAGGTTTATTTATGTGGAGACGGTGGTAAGTGGGAAGTGGGCCTTGGTGTGAAAGGAAAAGAATTTATTAGATTGTTTCATTAAATTGATCAAGGAAACCCATCTCTAAAACATGGTTTGGACTGTTGGTATTTAGCTTGATCTGTTCGCTACAATATAAATGCAGTGGATTTTTCTAAATATAAGAAGGAAATTTTCTTGACATTATATATTGGGGTTAGGGAAGGATAATTATTTTTGTTATTTATGTGTGTATATATAGAGAGAAATGTTTGTTATAATTAGATTTTGACCATCATTTGGTTCATTCATTAAAATCGATTATTTCTATTATAACAATATGCATTGTGTGGGTTCTTGATAATATTGTAATCATACATTCAAATGAGTGCTAAATCTGTTTGGACTGCAGTCAGAATATATCTAATACAGTCATCTTCGCCTTTTGTTTTACTGAGAAGACAGGAAAACCCATTACAAAATCGTTTATTGAAGTTTTTTATCTTCAATAAGTCATATTGTTGAGTATGTATATTGTATTGTTTGCCAGTAACATCTTGGAAGAATGATCATGGGGAGGAGTTGCTGTTATTGTTAGTAGCAAGGTTCAGTGCTTCTTACTTCACTAATAGTTATTGAACTTTTTGTCGTTATTCTTATTTTATAGGTACTATGTTCGTCCCAACTGCTTCTTGGCCTTAATGGTGAAGATAATATTGAAACGTTATATTTTTAATTTCAAAACTTTTAAAAGCTGACTCTACTTAAGTAAGATTTTCAACAATAAGTACAGGTAGCTATTTGGTTTTTCTTCCTATAAAGGTGAAAAATTGACACAACCACGCTCATAAGAAAATTGATGAACGTGGTGATTTACGAGGGAAACCGGAATTCTAGAGTCTGCCCTCTCCCTTACTTGAGCACTAGATTTTTCCTACCTTCCCATTGTCTCCCACACCTTTTTAACCCTGAAATTACCGTACCACCCCACCTGGGCCAACTAAGTTTCTCTCTCTCTCTTGCCCCCATAATAACAAGTAATGTGTATTACCTAATCGATCCCTCAAGCTCTGCCTGCCTCAGTGACCTTATGCCTACTTCCTTTCTTCTATTCGTAAACCGAACTGCGGGTATCTCTAAATATTATGTTCTTTTTCCTTGGTGTTTTTAGCTATTAATTATCTTTTGAGGTCCCCTAATAACATGCTTGTTACTGATAAGAAAAACCTGCCTGCCTTTGGACTATAATCTTCATGTGTTTAAAAGGTTAACTGTGGGGAGTAAAATTCCTTAAGCTCTTGAATTGGTACAAGCTGTAATAATTTTGGGTTATCTTTTTACCCTTTGTGTGTAATCTATAGTGTTACATTGGGTAATTTTTAGGAATTATAAAGGTTAACAGATTGGGAGGTCTTGTTTTGGTTTCTTGCTGGGTATAAATGATGACAACTGGCTAATTGAATTTGATTGGTCAGGGAATATTTCGGGATCTGAAGGTAATTCACGGAGGTTTATTTATGTGGAGACGGTGGTAAGTGGGAAGTGGGCCTTGGTGTGAAAGGAAAAGAATTTATTAGATTGTTTCATTAAATTGATCAAGGAAACCCATCTCTAAAACATGGTTTGGACTGTTGGTATTTAGCTTGATCTGTTCGCTACAATATAAATGCAGTGGATTTTTCTAAATATAAGAAGGAAATTTTCTTGACATTATATATTGGGGTTAGGGAAGGATAATTATTTTTGTTATTTATGTGTGTATATATAGAGAGGAAATGTTTGTTATAATTAGATTTTGACCATCATTTGGTTCATTCATTAAAATCGATTATTTCTATTATAACAATATGCATTGTGTGGTTTCTTGATAATATTGTAATCATACATTCAAATGAGTGCTAAATCTGTTTGGACTGCAGTCAGAATATATCTAAATACAGTCATCTTCGCCCTTTTTGTTTTACTGAGAAGACAGGAAAACCCATTACAAAATCGTTTATTGAAGTTTTTTATCTTCAATAAGTCATATTGTTGAGTATGTATATTGTATTGTTTGCAGGCTATTTTTAAGCCTCCAAAGCCAATCCGAGGAGGAATCCCATTGTGTTTTCCACAAGTAATTTGTGACCATATATTTTGTGATATTTTGGTTTTCTTTCGTCTGGATCATGATCTAAAGGAAACTTTCTGTGTGGCAGTTTTCTAATTTTGGTCCTCTTGAGGCTCATGGATTTGCTAGGAACAGGTTTTGGACCATTGAAAATGAACCTCCTCCCTTTCCAACGCCTACAACCAGTAAAGCTTTTGTTGACTTAATCCTGAAGCCATCAGAAGAAGATATGAAGATTTGGCCGCATAGGTATAGTGGAAGACTGCTCTAATAGTTACAAATAGAATCATGTCAGGTTGTTATGTTGCTGGTACTTTATTATTCTTTGTTCTCTTGTTTTTTCTGTATCCTTCTCCTTCAATTCACTAAAAAAAATTCAGTAAGTTGACTATTTATGTTGGCTTATTTAAAAAAAAACTTCATATTTCTTTGCAGTTTTGAATTCCGGTTACGGGTAGCTCTAGGACCTGGAGGAGATCTGTTGCTGACGTCACGCATCAGAAATACCAGTACTGATGGAAAACCTTTCTCATTTACATTTGCATATCACACCTACTTTTCTGTTTCAGATATAAGGTGATTAATTGTGCTGTCTTTTTCAGTTTATGTGCTTTCTATCTGGTGTTCATTTTACAAATAAAAATTGAGAATCAAATAAATATATCCTATTAGAAGGGAAAAGCAATAAAGAGAGTCCCTACTATCTATGCATATATTTAAAACGTTTATCTAGTGTAATTTGACAATATAAATGTATACGTATGTTTAACATTTGTACCTTTTCTTTTTCATGCAATATGGTCTTCCAGGTTAAAAAGAAAATATAACTACTTAATATTTCTGCTTCTTGTATTTTGTTACTGTCTGTCTTTTTGTGGTAACCTCCTTGTCTTTTTAATCATCCTAAAGAAGAGATAATCTTTGTTAGTAAAAGGCTTTGATATTCTATTGTAAGCAGTGTGATGTTATTTAAGTATTCTTGGTATTTTGTGGGCAGTGAAGTTCGGGTGGAAGGGCTAGAAACAATGGACTATCTTGACAACTTGCAAAACAGAGAGCGGTTTACCGAACAAGGGGATGCTATTACATTTGAATCAGCTGTGAGTCTACAATGACATGCTTTCTTTTTCCTTTTATGCATTTTAAGTTGTCGTGTAAGCCCATCTTTTTATTTACATATTAGGTGGATAAGATATATCTTAGCACTCCAACAAAGATAGCAATTCTGGATCATGAGAAGAAGAGAACTTTTGTAATCCGCAAAGATGGACTTCCAGATGCTGGTAAGATATACCACATTTATCATCTTCCTGAAACTTCCAGGATAGGCGCACTACTTTATTTAAGTTATGATTTGTTATGTTGTTTGGTTGAGATCCAATTCTGTGCCGTAAGTAAACCATTTCTCCTGGGTAGTATGTAGCTATTTCCTTGTAGTATCATTGCCTCTAGCTAGACTTTCAAACAAAATTTATGTTTTTGGACCTGAATTGCATAGTTTGTCATATTTTGATCTAGAAAATATTTTATTGTTGCAGTGGTTTGGAATCCTTGGGATAAGAAGGCCAAGGCAATGCCTGACTTTGGAGATGAAGAATATAAGTTTATGCTGTGTGTGGAGACAGCGGCTGTTGAGAAACCTATCACACTTAAACCAGGTGAGGAGTGGAAAGGAAGACAGGAGCTTTCTGCTGTTCCCTCGAGCTACTGTAGCGGCCAACTGGATCCTCAAAAAGTTCTCGAGGGAAGCTGACAAGATCCATTAATTACTCTGGTTTACATCATGTACAGGTAAAGGTATTCTACTTTTGACCCGATCGTTTTAAACTAATTTTGCCCTTAAAAGTCCTGTTCTTTAAACTAGGTTGGTTTTAAGATCAAACATATTGGTTTCAGAAGATTGTTTCTGGGAAATCATAATTAATAAATGATGTTACTTTTGCAGGTATTTTGTCACTACTTGTAGACCGGATCTTGATTGCAACTGCGTCTCTTTTTGCTGGTTGTCTTTGGGTATTATTTTTATGTTCAGAGCTCAAGTATGGATGAATGAGATTCTGTAATAAAAATGCTGCTTTCTAATGGATTGAATTTTATATGGTTAATTCTATGCCCTGCATATTTCATTCGTTTGTTAATCCAAGTGATGTTATTTTAACTTAAATCTAGCATCTACCATATAAACATCCTTCCCTTGTTAATTTCCTTATTTTTGAAGGAAGAAAAAGGGTGAATCGGAGCATGTTATCGATTTAAAGGTTTGAAAATGATTAGAAGTTGAAGAAGAAACAAAGTAGACTATGCTTCCAAAGTTTGTTAGGTAGATAATGACAATGCACAAACAAACACATATTATGTGACATTTATAACTCTACACCAAGATTCTTAATTTAAAAAAATAATGTAACCTTTACTTTTTAATTTTACCTCCCGATAATATTTCATTCGTTTAAGCGCTCAAAGACCAGTTTTATTCATAATGTTTCACCGCACTCGTCAAGTTGGAAAATCTCATACTTTATGACGAGAGTTTGTGTCAATTTGGTGCAACGAAAGCTTTATTTCGTCGTTAGATTTCAATAAGTAAAAGACTAGTATTGCCCCATCAAAATCTAGATGGGTTCGTTGATTTTTATTGTGAAAGCTACGTCAAATATTTGATGATGAAAAGTTGAAAATTTTCTCAATTTCTCTGTTCGAAGCAACAATAAAGAAAAGAAATGAATAATTTAATGAATATTTACAAAAACATACAACCCAAAATGGTGTCTAAAGTTCTCCATTATTTCTAAGTCTGTGAGTCGAGTTTCATATCAAAGCTTTAAGCTTTGAAAAAGCCAATGTGATCTTTTGGTGTCGGGATCGCACGATGCGCTCGAGCTGCTCATTGGGGTCGTCAGATCACTCGATTCTTTCTCTCTCTCAGATTGAAATGATGAACAGAAATTGATCTCCTGGAGAGTACTCTTATGTTTTAGAGGTGAAGATGATTTTGATCTCTTCTTACTTTGGCTACCTCCAACACTTAGTGTTAGCTCCACTTCGCTATCTTCATCATGGTCGTCATTGACCATAATCATCCTTTCAGTTTTATGATCATTTCTCGCGCTCAGGCTCACTCGATCCTCGTTGATTGTGCTTTTTTCCGTCGAAGTGTATGCATCTGCAAGCCTTTCGAGGTTCAATCCTCTTGAATTTCTTGTGCTATCCCCTGAGCAACTCCCGCTACGCTCTCTTGAGCTCGGATCATCCCGTAATCTTTGATAATGCATATGGTCAATTTTGTTTCTCAACTCGTCCATCAACTTTCTTTGAACACTATACAATTGATGGAGTTCTTTCACCTATAATATTTTCATAAGGTTTTTGTCATAATCTCTAGATTGACAATATATGATTACAGTAAAAAAATTGAATTTCAACTAATCAATCATGACAAAGTCATGAGATTTTTCTAGAAAAGTATACAATGACTCATGCGATGCAAGCAAACAACAAATGCGCGAGATTCATTAGCTAAAGGGTGAAACTAATAACTTTAAAGACTTTTCAAGATCTTTGAAAAAAGGTAATACTAGATTTACCCTACACCTCTACGTACTATATTTTTTTGTACAACTTGACATGGTATTTATGGGTCTTTCGTTAATTCATGTAATAATTAAGATAAATAATATAAATTAATTAGCGTCATGCACGTAAGTGCAAATATATAGTAAAATTAGAAGCTAAAATCTAGCCTTACTCTTAAGAAAAGAAATAATTATCATTTGTACCTGGTGCTTGAAAACGTCTTCATGAGTCTGCATTGTACTTCTAATTAACTCCACATCCCCTTTTTCCAGCATTCTCTTCATCACATCCTGCAACCTCTCTACCTCACTCATTTTTCTCAACTCTCTACTCCGCCGATTCTCCCCGTCATCAACTCGATTTCCGGCAATGGTGTCTGTTCTTGCAGAAGCTGCTAAAGGATCGATAATGTGTTCAAATTTTGTTCCCATGCCTGAATTTTATGAAAATTGTCAGAAAACAAATCCGGTAGAGACGAATAAACATGTTGCAAACACATTTTCAAATGAGTAACACTAAGCCATATGTTGAATTGTTTGAATATAATGAAAGTTAAATGTTTTGCTTTCTCAGCCAGAATGCATTGAGATGAAGATGGCAAACTGTAGTTGAAATTTTACAGGTTTGTAGCAAAGTCCAAGCTTGATTTGATTTGAAAATGGAAGAGAGAGATGAAGGGAGGGATGGACTCATACTTGAAATACATTTGTCTTACATTTGGATTTTGAAAATTGATTTTTGAATTTTGGGTTTTTGGGAAGTTGATCAAACAGTGGAGAGATAATGCAGAAAAGGATGAGAAAGAAACTCATTCTCTCTCTAAAATATCTGGTAGAGCTATAACTATCTAACAGAGATCTTCATCCTCAGGAAAACTATTCTCATCTGCTCTTTTCCTTTCCCTGTATCTTGAAGCCTCAATGTTCCATAAAATTCAAATCAAGAAATCTAGAAGTGATAGAGAGAGAGAGAGAGAGAGAGAGAGAGAGAGAGAGAGAGAGAGAAATCAGTGAACAAGGTAAACCATCATTTCTAAAACACAACTCAAAGAAATGTCTCAAAAAACCAGAAAAAAAGGGAACAAGGTAAACCAGAAAAGCTCCATAATTAAGCACTCAAGAGCAGAGAAGAGCATTATTAGTATTTGATCTCTCTCTCTCTCTCTAGGTTACCTGATGCAGAAAGAAAGAGAAGTCAAGGAACATATTCTTCCTTCCTCATACCCCTGATTTTCTTCTGAATCTCTCAGTTCTCTCATCAAAATCTGCAGCTCATTCTCCGACTGATCAATCTATACAAACAACCCGTTTGTGAAAAGGCTTAAATTAGTCTTTTAGAGATGATGGAGTGCGGATAATTCAGGCTTGACAGGCTGTGGAATGGAGGAAGGAAGTAAGCTGGTGAGAAAATGTGTTCTTCTTTGTGTCTTTGTTCAACACAATATTTTTTTAGTGAGAGGGAGAAGGGAGGAGGAAGAGAGAGAAAGAAGGAGCATTGTTCCTAGCGGGAATCATGTATTGTATTATTATTATCATGCTGTATTTTCAAAGGTGTATTTTTTTATTTTATTTTATGCATTAAATTAGTTATCTTATTTTAAATGTTTTGGACAAATAATTAGTTATCTTATGATTATGCCCAGTAATTACTGTATCATTTTCTTCTTTATCTATGGTTAGACTTTGGTGACACAAATTCTAATCGGACAAGATGAAAAAGTTCGCAGTATAACAAAAATTTCAAGGTATAAGTCGTAAAACTCAGTTAAACTATCCATCATTGTCTCGTTCCAAATTTTGTTTGATTCAAAACAATAAAGTTCGCGTTACAACAAAAATTTGAAATTTTATTTTTCAGGATCTGCAGTAGTAACAAAGAAAACGATAAAAACTATAGAAGTTGATTAGAGTGTATATTATTGTCGATGTAACAAAATTTTCCTGGCTCGGTCGAGTCCCGTGCTCGTTTTGTATTTTTTCGAGCCAGCAAATCGGCATGTAGTGAGCTTGGATGGAAAAGAGCACGGAGGAAAATCCCACAAAGTAAAGTGTAATGGAAAAGAAATGAGAAGTGCTAAAAAAGCAGCAAATGTAGACCAACGAACAAACATATTTCAAACATTGTCTGCTAGGAATCATGATATGTTGTGTTCTTCCCTTTTTTTAACATATTTTCCATTTTTGTCTTCTATTTTATTTCTTTTTTACTTCGGGCAATTTTATTTGATGATCCCAATATATTCCTTCTGCTTTTCACAATTTTTAGCCATAATATAATTAAATACGGGTTATTTTCTTATTTATTAAATTTTAATTAGTAATCTTTCACTCATTACTTTTGCACCTTATTTCATAGAGAAGTATTATATTGTACGTACATGTTAGTATTAAACAACTTAATAAATAAAAAAGATTGCTCAATATTACATCACTTTACAAATAAACTATCTTTTTAGGAATCGAACGATAATCGAAAAAAGAAAAATACGAATGTGGGACACCAGATTTACGTGAAAAAATCCTTACGGAAAAAAATCACGGGTGGATGAACAAATTTACTATGAATATCGAAATACAACTGCAAGTTTTGATTTACATGAATTTAAAGAGAAAATAAAATCTTAATTAGATCTATAATGTATGTTCACTTTTCTGGACTTTATAGAATTCGAGTCATCGAAAATCTAACATATATTATTTTATTTATGAGCGTACATGCATGTTGCACGGGCTAACAAAATCATTGACAATTAGTATATATTTTTTAGAGCAATTTAGTAGTGGGTGCACTTTATTTAGCTCTTCTATGTGTTATTTTTTAATTGATGCACAAACTTAAAAAGTTATTCCCTTCTTACATTATATCATTTAAAAAAAATATTATAAAGTAATTGTTCGTTGCAATATGGACTAAAGTGCAATTTCCTTTCTATAAAATAAAATATATTTTCCATCAATTTTGCCGACTAGATTCATATAAAATGACAAGTAAACGTGTTACCATATAATGATATGATCTCAAGATATTTTATTAAAAAATATTATAATAGCTATGATTGGCCGATCACCATTTTTGTCACATGTTTTTTCATCTTTAGAAAAATAATTCTTAATATAATGGATAATTTCACATTTATAAATTATAAGATAATAATGTAAATGAATGCGCATTTTATCGACCATATTCCGTGATATTTTATGACGAGCCTAACCTCAATGCTTTAGGGTAATGGAACTCATACTATGTTAGATTATAATAAATATTAATTAATCTTTTATCATTAAGGGTAAACTAGTATTTATCGTTAATTATAGCAAGTCTTTTTGAACTTCAAGCATTTCTTTATCTTTAATTTGGTTCTTGAAGAAACTAGAGGCTGTGTCTCGATGATGGCCAAAAAAAGTTTTAATTCATCACGGAGATATGCTAGTGACATTTGTGTTAGTTTGGACCACAAGGGACATGTGGGTTCACCTAGTATGATTGGATATAATGGGTGAGAAGAATGTCGATTCTCTTGTGTTTCGTTATTCCTCCAAAAAATTCGGAGTTTTTGCGACGTAATTAAAGATCGACTGGTTGGACACTTCAATCTTCAACAAAGATCAAGTAAGAGTGAGATCCCTCTCTCTTTTTTTTTTTCTCTCTCTTTTCTCTCTTGCTATCGTCGGATCTGATTCCCCTTGACTCAATCTGAATTTCCTCAGATCTCTTTCTTTTTATTTCCCTCCAATTTTCTAATTAATTTATTTAAAATAGAGTAATATAAATTTGAATAGGATAAAATAACCGTAAATCTAATTCAAAAAACTGTTGAACTAATATTTACAATCTTTTCCTTGATCCTTGTTTTAAATATCTTTTCGTTGCTATCCGGAGCTTGACTTCCTCCAGCACATATTAGCCTACCTTATTATCCGCCAAATTTAAACATAACTTAAACTTAACAATTAGAATAACTTTGTTTTTGACTTTATCAATAAACTCCTTGTAATTCACAAGTTCCTCATTCTTAAGCTCAATCGAAGCTAGAAGAGCATATGCAACAATATCTTCGTATTTGAGATATTGAGTCAGTTTCACGGTTCGTTTAGACATGTCTCGAGTGAGTTGATAACCCTTCACTCCTCCTTTCACTGAGCCCTCAAATCCAATAGTCACATGCTCTGTTTGTTGATCATCAACTTGAATAACATTTCTCGAGCTACTTTGATCTATCTTTTCCTGAAGCACAGTTTTTCTTACTTCACTATAACCATTTTTCATTCTCAAAGTTGACTCCACTTGAAGCACTATTTTTCATATTTCCCTTGAACCAATTTTTATTCCCAGAGCTGACTCCTCCTGAAACACTATTTTTTTGCTTCCTTTGAACCCGTTTTTGTTCCTGTAGTTGACTCCTTCTGAAACACTATTTCCATGATTCCCTCGAACCAACTTTTATTCCCGGAGCGGACTCCTCCTAAAGCACTATGTTCCTTGCTTCCCTTGAACCAACTTTCGTTCCGAAGCTGACTCCTCCTGAAGGACTATTTTCTATGCTTCATTTGAACCATTTTTTGTTCCCGGAGTTGACTCTTTCTGAAGCACTATTTTCCATGCTTCCCTCGAATGAATTTTTGTTCTCGAGTCAATGACCCATTGTTTACACGAATCCTTTGGTGAAACAACCCGAACATCAGAAGAGTCATAGCCATCTGAGACCACAGAAACATCATCAATTTCAGTCTTTTTCTCAACTATCCTTCTCACCCATTCATAACAATCAACAATCGAACATCATAAGAGTCATAGTCATTCGAGACCACTTAAGCATCATAAGTTTCAATCTTTTTCTTGGCTATCCTTCTCTCATGTTCGTAATAGTTTTTCTTGAAGTGTCCTTTCTATTCCGAAAGAAGCACTTCTTTCCTTGCCTTGATTTCGACCTCGCCTAATTCTTCCCACCTTTCTTGCCCGTGAATTTGTCAACCTTGAATCTCACCATGGATACCGAAAGAGAACGATCCACATATTGTTCCACGCTTACCGCTCCAATTGTTGTGAAAAAAAAAAATCAATCACATTACGAGAATCGATCTAGAATTAATTAGAAGAGTGAAAAAAGAAATCATGACACAATAATTTACGTGGTTCGAACCAAATCGTCTTACATCCACAACACAAAACTCCAGCAACGAATTTTATTAGAGAATTTAGAAAATAAATGTTTTCGTACTGCTATATCATCGCAAGCAACATCACACGAGACTACAAGAAAAGTAACGTTTCTCGAGAGATTCCTCTCACCCTTCTCTCTCTCTCTCTCTTATTTTCTCTCTGACTCTACTACCGCCAGATCTGATTCCCCTTGACTCAATCTGATTTTTCTCAGATCTCTCTCTTTTTATCCCCCTTCAACTTTCTAACTAATATATAAAAATACAAATTTGAATATGATAAAATAATTTAAATCTAATTCAAAAAGTTGTTGAACTAATATTTACACTCATAAAACAAAGTAGAAAAGTTAGACATTCGTCTTCTTCCAGAACAATATGCTTTTAGTGATTAAGAAATATAAAAGAGTAATAAGTGTAAGATAGAAAAAAAGTACGGCAAAAAAATAGATGAAGTGCACTTGAGTGTGACTCAGTCATTAAATGGCCCGAAAATATTCTTTTAAGGCTTGATCTGGGTTCGAATCTACCTCGGACCAGGCTAGAAATAGATCCAGCCCAACCTTAGAGTAGGCCTGGATGAAGTCTGGTGATGAGAACCACAGGTATATCAAACCTGAAACCCTTCAACAAAGCGAAATAGGAACTCAAGAATGCCTTTGAATCGAGTAAAAATGAACTTGATCCCGATTGAATCTTGTCGATGGAACCAAATTTATCAAACAAGAAACTTGATCTAGACCAAACTTGTTGATAATAACCAAAGCTATTAATTTGATCTATTAAGATTTGACTTAAAAAAAATATAGTTCTTCACAAAGAACTAAAGAGCAAATTTTAAAAATAATCACTCAAAAAACATAAAATTTAATCAAATATCATTAATCATAATTGTTCAAGGGGTTTCAACTTTTGTGTTTAAATAAGCTAAAATAAATATTAAAAATAATAGAAATATCCCTAAAAGTCTTAAAAATAGTATAGAAAGCAATATGATATTAAGGAAACTTAATTAATATATAAAAATAGGAAGCAAATTATGGGAATATAAAAAAAGGAAAGTTTTGATGCGAAATGTCGCACTGGGGCACGCTAGGTTCGTTGGAACTACGCGCGGGGCGAGATGCGAGGCGCGGAGCACTGCAGGCCGCAAGGCACTGCGTGGCATGTGCGATTTGGTGGGCACGCACACTAAGTGCTAGAATTGTGTCAATTTTGATATTTTAGAATTTTTTTGGAACTTCATGTCTCTCCATGCAATTCCATGCATGCAACTTCTTGGTTTCTTTGTTCATGTTGTGATGACTCTTTCTCTTCTTCATGACTAAATCATGTGGGGTTTTATACTTTGGGTCTCATTTATCTTCTAATAGATTATGGTCCTTGACTTTGAGATTGTTTGTACCTTGGTTCGTATGATTCTCTCTCTCCTTAAAAAGATTCATCATCGAATCTCCTACATCATACAAAATAATTGAATGAGAAGTGGATAGGTTGTTAGATAAAAAGTAATCATCCTTGCACGAAGGTACAAGTATTTGTTTCTTTGCCATCATTACACTTTTAACATCAATTATTGGATTTTCCATCCTTTTGAATTCTTTTGTAATCTTTTCTTGATCTTCGCTAGTCTCCCAAGGTTTTAATGATGTTATGGTTACCATTCTTTTGCCTTGGAAAAAATAGTATTCATTCTTGAACCCATTATACTCGCCTTTTCTATTGAATTGTCAAGGCCTCCCCAAGACTATATGTATTGCTTGCATCGGTACCACATCTTAAATAACCTTCATTTTTATATTTTCCAATTGAAAGTATGACTTTTACTCTCTTAGTCACTTTCACTTTTCTACAATCACCCAACCATTGTAGCTTATAGGGCTTTGGATGCTTCTCGATTTCCAAATCTAACTTTTATACCAACAAAGTGCTAGCAACATTAATACAATCTTCCGCTATTAATAATCAAACTACATAACTCGTTGTTCATATGACATCTAGTATGAAAAATGTGCTCTTTTTGCACCTCATCTCCATCTCTTTAAGTTGAATGTTGAGTGCTCTTCTTGTGACCAATAACTTACCTTTAACGGATTCCTCTACATCCTTATCGCTATAATCTTCCAATGGTAGCATTTTATCATCACTTGACTTAACACTCGCTATATCACCATTATCAAATATAATCATAACTCTTTTATTTGGACAATTAGAAGCAATATGACCATATCCTTGACATCTAAAACATTTAATTTCACAAGTCTTACTTGGTGTAGAAGTCTCGATTTCACCTTGCATAGGGGTAGTACTTGTTGTTATAGACTTGCCTTTAAAATCTTCCTTTGGGTTTGAAGTTGACTTCTCATTCCTCCAATTTGATTTCCAAGAAGGATTTGATGCCGATCCAATCTTAAAGTTTACCTTGTATTTCAAACTTGATGAATTTTTGCAACAATTCTTTTAGATCCACATAATGTTGTAAATCTACAATATCCACAATTTCTCTATTCAAATATCCAATAAATTGCGCCATCATGGCTTCCGTATCCTCCTCCATATTAGCTTTAATAATGGCTACCTCCATCTCTTAGTAGTATTCCTCCACACTGTTAAATTCTTAAGTCAACCTTTGTAACTACATCAATCTCGATAATAATGGTTATGAATAAATCTTTTATGCATAATTACCTTATGTCCTCCCATGTACAAATGAGTTGCTCACCATACCGCCTTTGGGTTCTTACTAATTGATCTCACCATATGCTTGCATAATCGGTGAACTCCATCGTGATTAACTTGATATTTTTCTCATTCATGTAATAATAAAATTCAAAAATATGATCAACTTTTATTTCTCATTCTATATATAGTTCGAGGTCACTCTTACCTTGAAAAGATGGAATTACCGTTTTGATGTTACTTAGGTTTTCATCCTCACAAGTTATTCTAGCAAATTTCTCCATTTTGTAATTACCATTCTCATAGTCGGATTCCTCATTGTCATGTTCAATTGGTGCTTTGTTTCTCCATGCATGGCGACTAGAAGATGACTCCATCGTATTCATTCTCATGTTCAATGCCTTACATTGATCTTGTACAGCCTTCATGTACATGTCTAGATTAAAGTCAATACGCCTTTTCTCACTACTCATGATTTCAAGAAGAGAAATAAAATGTGTTAGTGAACCAAAATAATAATTAAACGGAAGTCATGCACTCTCTCTCATGTTTACACTCAAATAATGTCACTTCACTCATGTTTTACTGAAGTATGGCTTTTTTTATAAAATAATCTCATCCTCTTGCCTTTTACCTCTCAATTTTTCATTTTTGCTCTTTATGTAAAACTTGATCAAGAGAAAATATTTAATAAGTATAAGAAAAAAAAAACAAACTTTCTAGCTAAAAATTCCAACCTCAAAGAATAGTAGAATCAAATTATTTTGAAAGAAGAGAATATGAATAATTAATGAATGAAATTTTGTTACTAATTAATGAAGAAAATAACAAAGTACAAGAGCGAATAAAAATTGATGAGAACAATGATATCAAAGGAATTAGAATTGAAATTTCAAGAACGAAATTCGAACTTTAAGAATGCTAATTGAAAGTTTACGAATGAAATTCAAAACTTTAAGATCAATAGTTGAAGTTTCAAGAGTGAAATTCGAGGCTTTAGGAATAAGAATCCAAATTTTAAAAACAAAATTAGAAAATTTAAGTGTGAGAATCAAAATTTCAAGAATGAAATTCGAAACTTTAGAAGTAAGAAAAAAATTGATTTTTTTTTTTAATATGAAGAATTTTGAAAAAAAGAAGAAATTTGGGGGAATAAGAGATTGACAGAAAATAAAGATAACTCTTGAATCTATGAGCTTTTGCTCTGATATCAAATGATGAGAACCACGAGTATATCAAACCCGAAACCTTTTAACAACGCAGAATATAAACTCAGGAATGCCTTTGAATCAAGTAAAAAAGAATTTGATCCAGATCAAACTTTGCCGATAGAACAAAAGTTATCAAAAAAGGAGATTGACCCAGACCAAACTTATTGGTAAGAACCAAAGCTATCAATTTGATCTCTCAAGATTTGACTTGAAGAAGATTTAGTTCTTCATAAAGAATAAGAGAAAATTCTAAAAAGAATCACTTAAAAAACATCAGCATTAATCAAATATCATTTATCATAATTGTTCAAAGAGTTACAACTCTTGTATTTAAATAGGCTAAAACAAATATTAAAATTAATAAAAATATCCTTAAAAATCTTAAAAATAGTATAGAAAGCAATATAGGGTTAAAGAAACTTAACTAATAAAAATAGGAAGAAAATCAAGGGAATATAAAAAAAGAAAAGTTTTGACGCGGAATGTCATGCTGGGCTGCGCAGGGCACACGCGAGTCGCTGGGATTGGGCGCGGGATGAGATGCAGGGCGTTGCGTGGCGCACACGCACTAAGTGATGGAATTGTGTCAATTTTAATATTTTAGTTTTTTTTGTAACTCCATGTCTCTCAATGCATGCAACTTCTTGGTTTCTTTGTTCAAGTTGTGATGACTCTTTCTCTTGTATCTTCATGACTAAATCATATAGGATTTTGTACTTTGGGTCTCTTTTATCTTTTAATAGATCATAGTTCTTGACTTTAAGTTTATCTGTACTGTAATTCGTATCATCTGGTTTGATCTCGAAGCAAGCTTAGAGCTGTTTTTTACAAATGAGTCTTCTTGCAAGTAAGGAGTCAACGTTGCAGCTAGAGGTAACGAAGTCGGTGCACTGACAATTCTGTAAAGAGCCTCGTAGTACTAAGAATCAGCAACCCAATGTTAAAAGAAAAATAGTTGGTCGGTAGTGGCCTAAAGTTGGTAGGTCAAACCTTGAACCACAAAATTTGGTTAGTACAAGCTAGAGCTGGACTAGAATTTTTGACAAATCCCATCGAACCAGGCGTGGGCAAGACTTAGGTTGTAAGTTAGCGGACCACGCCAGACGGTCTTGTAATGACCTTGAATTTTCTACAAAAATATTATAATTTTATTTGATATATTTCTAGATTCGGTTCACGTAATTTTTCTCAATTTGAGTTTTCACTTTGAAATTCTCAACATTTATTTTTCTTACTTTGACTTGTTATATTTTAAGTTTTGAAATTAACTTCAAAGGGTTTAGATTTTCTAATTTATGATGTGCAAATGCTACTGTAATTATTTTATGAAAAAATAATGTATGAGTTTAATTTGAACTACTTGATCATTTTATGTTGTAGATCCTGACGTGGTAAAACTAAAGCGTAGAAACAACACATTGCATGCTGATTTAGGCTAGCATGTTAATAATTGTGGTAGGGCAAAAAAGGCATACATGTTCAATGTACAAGTTAAAGTGAAGCTCATTATCTTAACAATGACAAACACATGTCTAATATATTAATTGGTTGAAAAAGAAATACATGTCATAAATGTAGCCCTAGACTATGATGTGATTCAAATCTCTACAGTCGTTCTTTAGGGAGGTTGGGACAGAACATCAAACAGATTACGTCACCTTAATTGGACTATCACACTTTACTATATTCACTTTTAATACTTCCCTTTGGTTGGATATAGGCTGTCCATGTTACCACCCTTCCACGTGCCTAAAATTAAGCCATTTTGATTGACCCTTCATCCAATTGAGTATTGTCATTTGAGAGAGAGATTTCCCATGTTTATTGGAAGTTCTTTCGTCTCGTTTCCCATGTCCACTCGACCAATAAGTTAATCTAGGTTTAAGCTCAGAGCTCTTTGATTGACAACTCCATAACCCATTACACAAGATAATGTCATACGATATCATAATTTTAATAAATTCCATAATCATTTCTTTCAGCATTTACAGTCAACTCCCCTTGTGATTTTGATTTTTTGAAGCTTTTATATTCTAGTACTTCTTTTTTTTTTTTTGAATAATGTTAAATTTATTCTCTTATTCTATTTTTTTAAAATAATTATTGACGTGTTAAATAATCATTTTATAAATATTTTATTGGTTCTATAATACTAACAAGAGTTAACATGGGACAAAAAGGAAAATGTTCTAATCAAACTAATAGAAAAAAGTCAAAGAAAACTTGTGATAAATGAAAATTAAAAACTAAAAAAAAAAAACTAGGAGAGAGAAAAATTGTGGGGAAGTAGTAGTTGGATGTAATAGGCTTTTTATACTGCACGCCTTGTAGCCTAACCAAGGAACAACTCCAAAGCACCATCAATCCCACCTGTTCCCATATTTCTTGTGTATCTTTTCTCAATTTTTTAAATATTATTCTTCTATTTTATTAATAGAAAAAAACTTTAATATACATGCCAATAAACTAGCACAAACTTGTATACAATATTAAATTATTAAAGTTTAAAGTAAAAATATGATGTTTAAGTTGAGGTAATGATAAATTTACTTTTTACTTATACACTCTAATCTTACATTATGACGTGACACTTACGTGTCACTCATTAGTTAGTGTAATAATTAAAATAATTATAAATATTTAAAATAAGATACTAATTGCACTAATTATTGAACGACTTGTCAAAAGATAAAATTAGAGTATAGAATTAGAAGTTGAATCTAACATTACTCATAATATGATCATTTATTGATGTTTGTGACAACACAGTCCTTAAAAGCAAGAATTTCTAGAATGTTAGCCAATGCGATAAGGGTTGTGTAATCTCACCTCTTTTGAGAATTGACAAGTATGTGGTTCAGCGTAGAGTTATCTCCTACGTCTAAGCTATGTATATTTTGTTAACCAATTTTATATAAATATATTGAAGTATGAATAGAAAACAATTCGTTCAATTGTTTGAAGATCTTGGAGACATGAACTTCAAGGTCACATAAACTTGCTATATTTTTCATTATGTCTACGTTAATTAAATTGTAATGTACTCAATCACAAATCACGCTGTGATACTATTGCAAATAATTTAATTTAATTTGTGAAATCTAGGAATATAAATTTAGAATAATGTAAGTCTTCTGCATAATTAGCTCCGAAGAATCTCATGCAATTATTAATGTGCTCTTTCATATCTTCTAAACCTAACCATATCAATAATGTAAATCTCTCTCTCTCTCTCTCTCTCTCTCTCATGGGACACATGATTGACTACATTAAATAAAATCCACAAATCTTATTGGTCTGCAAACGTGACTTCATAATAGTCATATTTTTCAAAAGAAACCTTGTATTAGCCATATAATAAGACAACCGATGACTACTTTTATTTTATTTTTATCTCTTTTTCTTTTGCTACTAAATTAATATAATATATTTCAAACCTAATGACCTAACCATAAGTCATTATCGAATTAGTTTTTTATTATTTGTTAATTTGAATTAAACTACTGGACCGAATACAATGACAAGAGATGGAAAATGAGAGAATTAGCACGACCATATTTCGAGTGTTTGAAATCTTCTTGTCTATTGGAGCATTAGTTGTTGTTATTGTTCATGATCATGATAACGATGTTTTAGTTGAGATTCTCTCAAATATTTAATTTTAAGGCTTGGTGATCTTGCTATAGTAAGAGCCCATGAGAAGAGAGAGAAAAAGAGAGAGAGAGATAATGACAGAGCTTGTGTACAAAATGTTCATTTTAACATCTATGATATGCATTAGTTTGGTGTATACTTCATTTGAATAATTAATTTAAAATGATAAGTGTTCGTTTTACTTTAAAACTAAATGTTATAATTTTTTATAATTTATTTTAAATGAAATGGTATATTTTGATAAAACAGTATAGATAAAATTAGAAAACTAGAAGAAGATATTGTTCATTTTATTGGGTACTTGATTCGAAAATTGAAGAGTAAATGTAATATAATCTAATAATATAAAATAAAATAAACATAAATATGAATTCGGAATTTAAGTGTAACACCCGACAATTTTGCCATGTAAATGTTCATTGAATTATTAATCGGGAAATTATTTGCTATTAATACAACGTGTATTTTATTTGAATTGTTGTGATGCTTTATGGAAAACGGGTTTCGGAGAAAACCGAATCGTTGAACTAATTAACAAATTAGTTGGAAAACCAAATGAAGGGTAAAATAGGAAACCAATTAAGGTTGGTGGGAGGGAGCTAATGAGTGTTTGACACTTGGCAAACTTGTTGGAGAAGCCAAGCCCCTCTTCCTCCTTCCCTCCTATGTGAGAACACTCCAACTTGCAATTTCCATCTTTTCTTCTCTGTTCTCTCTTCCAGGCGACTGAGACAAACTTCCAAAAAAAAAAAAAAAAATTTGTTTCACCTATTTTCTTCTGTTTCCTCTAGTTACAGGTAACCTCCTACGATAGTTAAAGAATTGAGGTTAAACGTTAGTTCTTTTTTTAAGTTTAGGTTAATGTCTGATTTTGCGTGCTCTAGGTTCGCGAACCACAGTAGACGTGTGTACAAAGCTTGCTGCATTTCAGACAACAGGTAAGTTCATGCGTATAAATTGGCCCTTAAGGCCCTACAGCATGGAGGTACTAGGTTTTGGTTCAGGTAGTTAGGTCGTAGGTTATGTTTTGAGTAAAACTTGTTCTGTTTCATGTTTGCTTTTATCTTGTCGCCTGTATATGTTGAGTTTAAGTACTGTATCTGTCCATGCATACACTTTTTCTGGAAAACCATGTAAATGTTTTTCAGCACCAGATTTGAAGTTATGAAATTTAAAATGTGAATGTAATGTACGGTTATGTAGCACCTGGTTCCGCTAAACAAAATTTAACTTATCAAATAATGATATGCAATTTTATGAAAGAATTGAGAGAATTATTTATTAGGTTAATGAGTGACTAGGCGAGGGCATTTATGTAAGTGAAGTTTTAAAACGGATAACGTATTTAAGAGAAGTGTTAGTACATTGTAGCCGCCACTATTCCCTATTTCCCTCTTTCGGTTTTCAGCTCGAGCAGTAGAGCTCTCTAGGCGATTCTCTCGCCCGATTCTCCTTCAACCTAGGTAAGTCTTCCTTGTTTTTCTTGTATTTTAGCGATTAGATAACTGAGAGAATACACTGTGAAGATTTTGAGGATGCTGTGATTGAGGGTAGGTTCGGGTTCTTGGTGATAAATGGGAATGCACGGGTAGCAGAGTTTCAAATCGGTTTCCTCAAGCATATTATTGATTTTTGGTAAGGTTTAGTGAGAGTTGAATTAATGTACTGTCATGACCTTAGGTGAGCGAGCTTCTAGAGTAGTTGAAACCAAGCATTTCCAAGAGAGCCAGGTAAGTAAAGTATTGTGTGTGTCTTCGGGCCTACATCACAAAACAGTAGGGTTATGCATGTTTGAGTGTTTTCCCTTATGTCATGCATCATGTTTTTGAAAGAATACGAAAATGAACTTTCATGTAGTGTTATGGAAAGGCAAGTACAGATTGAAATGCATTGGCTATTAAGGGAACTAATCCACCCCTTAACTGATGAAGAGGATTTATAACATTGGGAGAACTGATCCCACTCCCAAGGGAAACTAAGGGATCAGAATAGCTATTAAGGGAATTCATCCACCCCTTAACTGATGAAGATGATGTACAACATTGGGAGAATTGATCCCACTCCCAAGGGAACCGAGAGATCAGATCAGTGAACGAACAAATGTGCAATTGAGATAAGAAAGTAGAAACTGCATATTTAGGATTTAGGTTTCAGTATATCATTTCATTATTGCTTCACTTATTTAGCACTAGACTAATAGATGAGTTTTGTGATGTAGGTGAGGAAGTGACAGCAGGTGATTTCTCTGAGTTTGTTGATGAATAGGCTGGTTTGAGGAGCACATTCATGCCACGAATCTGGTACTTGATGAGGCGGTTTAACTGATGTCAGTTGGTGCGAAGTTTTAGTTGACAATGTTTCAATTTAAATATATTGAGTTTTCATGACAGTAGTGGTTTTAATATTTTGAATACGTTTTGAGATTTTCTGATAAAGATATTCTGTTGAGTTTTTAAATGTTGGTTCTTACTGGATTTGGGTAATGCAATGATTCAAATTATTTCTGAATGGTTTCAGTGGAGTAGTAAATTCTTTTCTGTACTTAGAGTTGTGTTTGCATAGCAAGAAATAGTTGAAATGTCGTTCTGTCCTCTATCGGTAGATGTTGAGTTATAGTTATGTTGTCTATCGGATGATATCTCAGTAAAGTCATCGGTACATGGATTTCATTCAATCGGATGACGTAGGCTTAATTCTATCGGAAGATGTAGATTTTGTACTATCGGTATGAGTGGGTATCATGCTTTGTCATTTAGTGATCGGTGTATGTAGTTTATTCTATCAGAAGAAGGGAATGAGAGATCCTTTTTGTCGTTCTGTCGTCGGTAGATGTGAGTAACAAAACTTGCCATTTTACGATTGGTTGATGTTGGATAATTGATTTATCCGGCTGACGTCATCGGCAGATGTAGTTCACCGAGAGATGTCTTTTGTTTCCAACTCTTCTGGTTGACGTCATCGGTAGAAGCTTTCTATTTTTTGTTTCTGCTTCTTCCGTTGACTTTATTCATCGGCAGATGCGTTTGACTTCTGTGACTTTTCAAGTATTCCACGGTTTAAACCTTTATTTCCTATTTGCCGATTGTTTCTTAACATTTCAAACAATGTTTCATAGTCTTGTTTAACTCTATTGTTGCTCAAATGATTTCCGCTGCAAATTTTTAAATGTATTAAGATTTTAGTAAATGTCAAATGTTGAACGTTGAGAGAAATTTTAAAATATGGTTGAAATTTCTTAGTTATGTTCGGGCTTTTGTGTAACGAACCGGGTTCAGATAATTCGGAGCGTTACAGGTTAAGTGTGGACGAGGACTGACATCCTGTCATGTACTCCTATTATGTCCTGTTGTGGCATGTACTCTTGTTGCGCCAGCTCTTCCTCCCACTTATACCTTCCTGTCCAGTGAAACGTAATGTAATGTAATGTAATGTTCATGTATTTGAAAATGTTCATGCACAGCATATGGATCACTGCATTTCATGTTCTTACTGAGCTTTAGGCTCATAGTTGAACTCCCTGTTGTAGGTATAGATCCTCCAGATGAGGACTTTGTGCCTCAAGCTGATGAGTAAATGAGGTTGGCGGATCGAGCTCATGGGGGATTGGTTGCTGCAGTCAGACAAATGTTATTCTTGTGAGAATGTTATTCCTGTATAGCTTTTGAAATTTTAAAACCGATGTGTAGACTTTGTGTTTATGTTTTAAAACTTCTGTTCTGATGGATTCTCGAAATGTATGTCAAGTTCTGTACAGTTTCTGAGATTGTTTCAAGTATTTGACTAAGTGTTAGTCGTCCAAAGTTAACGTCCAAAGTTGTGGGCGATAACGTCGTCCAAAGTCCAGTTGTCAACAGTACTCGCCAGTCGAGTAATTGTTTCAAGTATTTGACGAAGTGTTAGTCATCCAAAGTTATCGTCCAAAGTTGTGGGCGATAACGTCGTCCAAAGTCCAGTTGTCAACAGTACTCGCCAGTCGAGTAATTGTTTCAAGTATTTGACTAAGTGTTAGTCGTCCAAAGTTATCGTCCAAAGTTGTGGGCGATAACGTCGTCCAAAGTCCAGTTGTCAACAGTACTCGCCAGTCGAGTAATTGTTTCAAGTATTCGGCTAAGTGTTAGTCGTCCAAAGTTATCGTCCAAAGTTGTGGGCGATAACGTCGTCCAAAGTCCAGTTGTCAACAGTACTCGCCAGTCGAGTAATTGTTTCAAGTATTTGACTAAGTGTTAGTCGTCCAAAGTTATCGTCCAAAGTTGTGGGCGATAACGTCGTCCCAAATCTAGTTGTCAACAGTACTCGCCAGTCGAGTAATTGTTTCAAGTATTCGGCTAAGTGTTAGTCGTCCAAGTTATCGTCCAAAGTTGTGGGCGATAACGCCGTCCAAGTCCAGTTGTCAACAGTATTCGCCAGTCGAGTAATTGTTTCAAGTATTTGACTAAGTTGTTAGTCGTCCAAAGTTATCGTCCAAAGTTGTGGGCGATAACGTCGTCCAAAGTCCAGTTGTCAACAGTACTCGCCAGTCGAGTAATTGTTTCAAGTATTGACTAAGTGTTAGTCGTCCAAAGTTATCGTCCAAAGTTGTGGGCGATAACGTCGTCCAAAGTCCAGTTGTCAACAGTACTCGCCAGTCGAGTAATTGTTTCAAGTATTGACTAAGTGTTAGTCGTCCAAAGTTATCGTCCAAAGTTGTGGGCGATAACGTCGTCCAAAGTCCAGTTGTCAACAGTACTCGCCAGTCGAGTAATTGTTTCAAGTATTGACTAAGTGTTAGTCGTCCAAAGTTAACGTCCAAAGTTGTGGGCGATAACGTCGTCCAAAGTCCAGTTGTCAACAGTACTCGCCAGTCGAGTAATTGTTTCAAGTATTTGACGAAGTGTTAGTCATCCAAAGTTATCGTCCAAAGTTGTGGGCGATAACGTCGTCCAAAGTCCAGTTGTCAACAGATTTGACGAAGTGTTAGTCATCCAAAGTTATCGTCCAAAGTTGTGGGCGATAACGTCGTCCAAAGTCTAGTTGTCAACAGTACTCGCCAGTCGAGTAATTGTTTCAAGTATTCGGCTAAGTGTTAGTCGTCCAAAGTTATCGTCCAAAGTTGTGGGCGATAACGTCGTCCAAAGTCCAGTTGTCAACAGTATTCGCCAGTCGAGTAATTGTTTCAAGTATTTGACTAAGTGTTAGTCGTCCAAAGTTATCGTCCACAGTCACTGCCTTTGATTTTAAACGTCCACGAACTTCTGTTGTTTACTGTTTTTGTCTTTTATTTCAAACGTCCACGGCTTCTGTCATCCATAGATTCTGTTTTTTATCTTAAACGTCCACGGTCATTGTTCTGTCTTTTATTTTAAACGTCCACGGGCCTCTGTTGTTTACTGTTCCTGCTTGTTATTTTAAACGTCCAAAGTCTGCCTATTATTTTAAACGTCCAAAGTCTGCCTGTTATTTTAAATGTCCAAAGTCTATTCTGCATGCAGTCTTTATCGTCCATTCTGCTCCTTATTTTTAAACGTCCAAAGTATTCAGCCACCCTGTTTTTCTTCTGCCATGTATTTATGTAATCCGATTTCAATATGTCTTCGCCTTCAGTCTCCCTGTTTTTCTTCTGCTATTTATTTCTGAAGTCCGACATCTAATATGTTTTCCAGTCTAAATTTCCGAAGAAGGTTTTTCCTGCCTTCCTGTTTTTTTTTCTTCTGCCTTTTATAACTGTCATCCAGATTTTTATATGTCTTTCTGTCTTCTTCTATTATTCACTGCAGTCTTCCAGTCTTCAATTCCAGAGAAGGTTTTCTCTGTGTAAGCTCTCTGTTAAGTTTTAAAGGTTAACTGTATCATTTTAAAAGTTCAAAAAAAAAAAATAGTCCTCGTTTTAAAATGTCCGGAGTGATGCTCCTCAGCACCGATCGGGTTGGGGGTCATCATAGTTATGGTATCAGAGCGAAACCGAGTTTTAAAAGTGATTTTGTAAACTGTCTGATTGCGCAACCCGCCACGTGAGATCACTCCACCAACTGTAAGTGTTTAAGTTCCCGTAAAAGTTCTGTTTATTTAATTTGATTATTGTTTATAGGATTTTCTTATAAATGGAGAGAAGACATCAGGATGAAGCAAGCGATAGTGCCAGGGCCATCGATCGTTTAACCGAGCTGGTCGGTGTTCAGTCTCGCATGATGGAGCGCATGATGGCTGAAAACGGGAACAATAACCATGCTAATGCTCCATGTGATACTAGTGGAGAGAGATTCCGGTGACTCCAACCGCCTATGTTCGATGGATTATCAACAGATCCTACTCACGCCGAAGAATAGATCCGGCAGATCGAACGTATGTTCAACTATGCAGAGGTGGAGGAAAACAAGAAGGTGATATGTGCCTCGTTCCATCTCACTAAACATGCTGGGTTTTGGTCGGACACGGTGCAGTCATCTACCGTGGCATTGAGCTGGGAAGGATTCAAAAGGCTTTTCTACGAAAAATACTTTGACCGCGGTGTGAGGAAGGAGAAGATGACCAAATTCTCTCGATTGCGACAATTTGGATCGGTGGCCGAATATGTTCAGAAGTTTGAGTCACTATCCCGTTATGCACCTCATCTAGTGGCCACCGACGAGAATAAGGTACACCAGTTCATTCAGGGTCTGAAGATGGACCTTTTACGAGAGATCACAAACCGGGGGATTTGACGAGGCCCCGTATGCGAAGGTAGTGGCCAAGGCTTATCAATTGGAAGCCTTAGAGACGAAATCTCAGAGATATAGAGATACATCAAAGAGAATCCTACATGATGCCCCTCAACAACCACAACAAAGGGGTCAGTTTGGGCAACCACAGCAGCAACAGAACAGGGGTGTTAAGAGGCCCAATGAGATGGCTGTTTATCAGGACAAGGGTAAAAAACCAATTGGAGCTCCTCAGCTTCCTGTATGCCCGCGTTGCTGGAGGAATCATACGGGGGAATACAGGCTCTTTACTGGCCGATGCTTCCGATGCGACAAAGAGGGCCATCAAGTCCGAGATTGCCCAATGCCCGACATGAGACCGAATCGAGCCGTGCCGAGGATTTTTGCAATGATAGAGGAAGATGATGACACACAGCACACGGCGATCACAGGTACAATATTGATTTGTGATGCACCTGCTTATACTTTGTTGGATACGGGGGCCACACATTCGTTTGTGGCAACGGACTTTGTGGGTAGGGAGAACTTATGTATTGTGCCGTCAGATCAACCCTACAATGTCATGATACCATCCAGAAAGTTTATGCACTCTGAGCAGGCAGTGCAAGGTGATATAGTGTCAGTTGAAGACCAGAAATTGTATGTCAATCTTATCATCATCGGTCTGAAAGGATACGAGGTAATTCTGGGGATGGACTGGCTGTTTAGACATCATGCCACCATCAACTGCAGGTCCGTGCTTATGTATTTTAAGCGCCCGAATGAAGTGGAGTTCTCCTATCAGGCTATACCAAAGAAACACAGTATGCCTGTTATATCCTCCTTGAAAGCTCAACAGCTGATGAGGTCAGGATGCGTCGGATTTCTTGCCCACGTAGTAGATGTTCAAAGGCAAGGTGAGGTGGAACTTCAAAATATTCCGGTAGTTTGAGACTTCTCAGAGGTTTTCTTAGATGACTTACCGAGATTGCCACCTGATCGTGAAATCGAATTTGAGATTGATATATGTCCTGGTGCTGAATCAGTATCGAAGAATCCGTACCGCATGGCACCAATAGAGCTGAGGGAGTTGAAGACTCAGCTAAAGGAATTGGTGGACAAGGGCTTTGTGCGCCCTAGCTTCTCTCCGTGGGATGCTCCAGTCCTATTTGTTAAGAAGAAGGATGGGTCCCTACGTATGTGTATTGTCTACCGTGAGCTAAACAAGTTAACCATCAAGAATAAGTACCCGTTACCTAGGATAAACGACTTGTTTGACCAGCTACAAGGGGCACGGGTATTTTCAAAGATTGACTTGCGCTCCGGTCATTATCAATTGAAGGTCAGAGCTGAGGATTTTCCAAAGACTACCTTCAGGACCCGATACGGGCACTATGAGTTCTTAGTGATGTCGTTCGGGTTGACTAATGCCCCGACAGCATTTATGGACTTGATGAACAGAATATTCCAGGAATTCTTGGATAAATTAGTGATCATTTTTATCGACGACATCTTGGTTTATTTCAAGAGTGTAGCTGAACACGAGGAACACTTGGCAATTGTGCTATCGACTCTGAAACAACACCAATTGTACGCCAAGTTGTCGAAGTGTGAATTCTGGTTGGGCAGGATTAATTTCCTAGGCCACGTGTTGTCTGTAGAAGGAGTTTCAGTGGATCCGGCCAAGATTCAGGCTGTGAAAGAATGGCAGAGACCGAGGAGTGCCAGTGAGGTACGGAGTTTCATCGGGTTAGCTGGTTATTACAGAAAGTTTATCAAGAGATTTTCTGTGATAGCGAAGCCTATGACCAGCTTAACGAGGAAAGACATCAAATTCAAGTGGTTTGAAGCTTGTGAGGTGAGTTTTCAGACGCTTAAGCAGAAGTTAACCACTGCTCCTTTGTTAGTATTGCCAGTTGAAGATGGCAAATTCAGCGTATATTGTGATGCGTCCAAGGTTGGCTTGGGATGTGTATTAATACAAGAGGGAAAAGTGGTGGCATACGCATCCAGACAATTGAAGAACCATGAGCAAAACTACCCTACTCACGATCTGGAGTTAGCAGCAGTTGTTTATGCACTGAAGGTATGGAGATACCACTTGTATGGGCAATCATGTGAGGTGTTTTTAGATCATAAAAGCTTAAAGTACATATTTACTCAGAAGGAGTTAAACATGAGGCAACGACGGTGGCTCGAGTTTGTGAAAGACTACGATATCGAGATTAAGTACCACCCTGGGAAAGCCAATGTAGTAGCCGATGCGTTGAGCAGGATGCTGACTACTATGCAACCGGCCTTGTCGACCATATCAATGCCTTTGAGGACAGAAATTCAGAGATTTGATTTGGAGGTAGTTTCTAAACTATCGGAGATTCGATTTGAAAATTGGGTCAGGTCTGGTTTAGTTGGATTGAATCTTGTTCGGTTGGTCCACCTTTAAGTGAACCAGTTTGTTTGGTTCACTAGTTCACGGGTTGAGACTAAAAACTTGTTCCTTCTTCTTCTTTTTCTTCGTCGCACATCCAAACATACAAAGAGTGTGTTGTCTTCGATGGAGGTCGTCTTTTAAAGGTGGCAAAAACTTCAACCGAGAGAAGTTCTGTCAGAGCTCGGCCGCTCGAGTGGAGGGTTGTGACTGTGACTGGGTGGTGCTCGAAGATTGAAAGTTAGACTTCTGGCTTAGAGAGAGAGGAGAGCTTTCTAAATATAGAACTAGAGAGAGAGAGAGAGAGAGAGAGAGAGAGAGAGAGAGAGAGAGAGAGAGAGAGAGAGAGAGTTCTTGTGTGCTCTTCCTCTTCACCGAGTCTCTCTATTTATAGGAGAGTTTCAACTAATCTTCCCCCCAAAAATCTGAATTAAATCAGATTTTTAGCTTAGCAAATTCGATCCCCATTCGGATTTCGTGAGATTCTTTATGTGGTTAAGTGGTTAGGAGGGTTCAAATCAGATTTTATTCTGATTTCTAAATAATTTTAGGTTGAAAATAATTTTTTGCCTGTTTCTGATTGGTTTGGAATTAATATTTCTGTGATCTTTAGGATTTTTAAGAATCAAATCGTAGATTAGAATTCTGATTTTGAATTGTTTTGGGGATTTTGACATTCAAATTTAAAATTCGACTAAACTATTACAATCTCCCCTCCTTAAAAGAAATTTTGACCTCGAAATTTCTATTATTACCTGAATAACTCTAGGTAGATCTTTTTCATGTTCTCTTCTCTTTTCCAAGTTGCTTCCTCGATGTTTCGATTTCTCCATATCAATCTAACAAGCGAGACCTTCTTATTCCTTAATTCTCTTTCCTCTGAATCCAGAATCTGAATCGGCCTTTCTTTATATGAAAGATTCGGATTGATTGTCAAGTCGAGAGATTTCATCGATAAGATATGTAAGGAATCGGGAACATACTTCTTCAACATTGAGACATGAAATACATTGTGCACGTGCTTGAATGAATCCAAGAAATTCAACTAATAAGAGACTTCTCCCACTCTTCATGAGATTTCCAATGAGCCTATAAATCTTGGGCTCAATTTTCATTTCTTTCCAAAACACATCGAGCCTATCATTGGCGAGATTCTCAAGAAAACTTGATCTCTTACTGCAAACTCCAACTTTCTTCTTCTCTGATCAGCATAATTTTTTTGTCTACTTTGGACCGTAATAATTATTTTATAGATTAACGCAACAATCTCAGCAGCTTGCCTCAAAATATCTGGCCCAACAAGTATTTTTTCACAAATTTTATCCTAATGCACTGAAGATCTACACTTTCTGCCATTTAAAGATTCATAAGGTGTCATCCCAATCGAATCTTGATAACTGTTGTTGTAGGCGAATTCCACTATTGGCAGGTTTTTAGTCAAATTCCCTTTGAAATCAATAGCACAAGCCCGTAATATGTCAACTAGGGTTTGAATTGTCCTTTCTGATTGTCCATCTGTTTGAGGGTGAAAAGTTATACTGAAGTTCAACTAAGTACTCACAGTTTTCTGTATACTTTTCTAAAATTTAGAGGTAAAATGGATATCTCGATCAGACACTATAGAATAGGTGTACCATGAAGTCTGACAATCTCTTGAACATAAAGCCTAGCATACTGATCCATATAATAGGATAGTTCTTATAGGGAGAAAATGTATCGATTTGGTCAGTTGAACAACTATAACCCAAATAAAGTCATGACCATTAACTGTCTTAGGAAGTCCCACCACAAAGTCCATAGTGATATGCTCATACTTCCACCGAGGCACCATAAGTGGTTGCAATCTACCAGAAGATCGTTGATGCTCCGCTTTGACTTTTTGACAAGTGAGACATTTTTCAACGAATTTACCTACATCCACTTTCAATCCACGTTGTCAATAATATTGTTTCAAATCTCGATACATTATGGTTGAACCAGGATGTACTGAGTAGGGGGTTGAGTGTACTTCCTGCAATATATCCCTCTTTAATCCAGCATCATCATGTATACACCATCTCTTTTTAAACTGGATAATTACGTCATCCGATATAGAGAATTCATACACTTTTTCAGCCTCTAATTCACCTTTCACCTTGTAAATAAATGCATCGCCACATTGTTTATCCTTTATTTGCTCAAGCAAACTTGGTTGAAGCGTCATAGCAGACAATCTTTCTAATAATCCAAACTATACAACTTCGATATCAGATTTTTGCATCTCTTTAGTCAACTTTCCTAGTATCCGCCGCAACGATGAAACTTGCAACGATGCTCTTTTACTCAACACATCAGCCACAACATTAGCCTTGCCATGATGGTAAATAATCTTGCAGTCATAGTCATTTATTAATTCTAACTAGCTGTGTTGTCTCATATTCAGATCCTTCCGAGTTAGAAAATACTTCAAACTTTTATGATCAATACAAATTTTGCATCTCTCTCCATAAATATAGTATCTCCAAATTTTCAATGCATGAACCATCGTTGCAAGCTCCAAATCATGAATTGGGTAGTTCTTCTCATAATCCTACAATTTAGCTCCTGAAAGCTTTGTTCGCATTCTTCAATCCATGAATACTTGAAACCTTTCTTGGTTAGTTTCGTAAGCAGGTTGGCTAATTTTAAAAATCCTTCTACAAATCTTCGATAATAACCTGCAAGACCAAGAAAACTTGTTATGTCAACTACGTTCTTTGGTTGTGGCAATTTACTAACAGCTTCAATCTTCACTGGATTCACTGATACTCCCTTATTTGAAATAATGTGGCCAAGAAAATCCACTTTCTCCATTAAAATTTCACACTTTGAGAATTTTGCATATAACTTCTCATGTCTCAATGTTGATAAAATAATCCTCAAACGTTCTTTATGTTCCTCCTTATTCTTCGAGTAGATAAGGATGTCGTCGATAAAAACTATCACAAAATCGTCCAAAAACATTTTGAAAATTTGATTAATCAAATCCATAAATGTGGCTGGTGCATTATTCAATACAAATGACATAACTTGAAATTCAAAGTCTCCATATCTTGTGAGAAATGCCATTTTGAACACATCATCTTTCTTAATTCTTAGTTGATGATAGCCAGATCTGATATCAATCTTTGATAAAACCGCCGCTCCCTTTAATTGATCAAATAAATCATCAATTATCAGTAGTGGATACTTGTTCTTAATAGTGACTTTGTTGAGCTCTCGATAGTCAATACACATTCTCATAGATTTGTCCTTTTTCTTCACAAATAATACCAGTGCTCCACATGGTGAAAAACTCGGTTAAATAAATTTTTTTTGAAGCAAATCATCAACTTAAGTCTTTAACTCATTTAATTCGCTTGGTGCCATTTTATAAGAAGCTTTAAAGATTAGCACCATTCTAGGTAACATATCAATGCTGAATTCCACATCTTTCGCATGTGGTAATTTTGTCAAGTCATCGGGAAAGACATCCAAAAATTCACAGACTATTGGCACTTTATCCAAAGTCGTGTCTCCTTCAAGTTCAGAACATATAGCACTGGCTAGAATTTCAATGCATTTAGAATTCAATAATCTTTAAGCTCGCAGAGCTGATATCACTGGAACTCTCGAATCTTTAGAGTCTCTGTAGAAAAAGAATAGCTCTTTTCCAAGTAATTAAAATTTTATCATCTTCTTGCGACAACCAATACTTGGTAAGCCAATCCATTCCAAAAATAACATCGTAATCGTGCATCGCCAAAATAATTAAATCAACCTTCTATTGGTTCTTCTCAATACGCACGTCGCATTTTCTAATAATAGAGTTGACAAACATAACTTTGCTTAAATGTGTATCTACTCCTAATTTATACTATAGAGATTTCACTTTGTTTTCTAACTTCATAGCATGTTCTACATAACAAAAATAGAATATTCAAATACTTTTTCGTAGGTTGAAGTGAAATAAAGAAAAAACACTTATGTAAATAAATAAAAAAGAAAAAGTAAAGGAGCAATAACCAATTTCTTCTTCTCTCAAAAGGGTTGGTATTGCTCCTTTACTTTCAAAAACTCATATAAACTAAGACCAAAGTCTTATCCATTTTATAGATGGAACTTCAACAACAGCTAGGTCTAGATGAAAATTATGAGCATTACGTTCATGCATAACTTCTATACCAAGGTTAGCACGGTTAAGAGAATACATGTGACTTGACTCTAACTTTGACTCTAATATGCAAGAAGATATGCCAGAAATAAAAATCAAACCTGTCACGACAGATGCATTCCCTTCAGCATCATCCTTGGTTATGGCAAAAACTCTAGCAGTCGTCTTGGTTTGCTCTCTGTCATTCTTTACACAGTCCTTAATAAAATGTCCCTGTTGATCGCACTTAAAACAAGTCATTGTCTGAGCGTGACATTCTCCAGCATGTGGTTTCTTGCTTAAGGGACACATGGACATATTAGACATCGTCGTGAGATCCCACTTAACATACTTAGAAGGTCCTTCAGCAGGTCCACTGATCATTGGTCGCTTAGATCCAGCTCATTGTTGTTGTGGAAATTTATTCGATGTGGTCTGAGTTGCATGACTATACCTCCTTCTAAACTTGTGAGCTTTGATTACTTCCTTCTTTCATTTCTCTACACGTAATGTTTTCTCCACCACGAATGCAAATAGAGAGTCCTTAGTGGTGATGAGATGGATATTCATGAATATCTCTTCTCTCAATCCTTGGACGAATCGCTTCACCTTCACAACCGCATTACCAGCTATATGAGGGGCATAACAAGAAAGTTCCTCAAATTTGTGTAAATAATCAATTACACTCCCTGTCTGCTTTATAGCCATGAATTCCTCCGCCTTTCGCATCCATCATAGAGTCTATAAAATACTTCTCATAGAAAAGCTCTTGAAATTTCTTGCAGGTCATGGTGTTGACTAGATGCATTACCTTCACATAATCCCACCAATAACGTGCTTCCATTCAGAACATAGAAGACTCACAATCTACCTTCTCTTCCTATGAAATCTTGGCATGCTAAAAAATCTCTCTAATGGTCCTGATCCAATTATCTGTAGCTGCCATGTTTGCCAAATTGCCATTAAAATTGGATGATCAGATTTTTGAATTCTATCAAAATCAATATCAGCATGTCGAGATCTATTAGTAATCTGGGTCTGAATATTAACTACTTGGGCCGTCGCAGTAGCCGCCTGGGCTGCAACATTATCTACCTGCGATAGCTGTTCAATTTGTCTTGTTGCATCTCGATCATATCCATCATTTGATCGAGTACTGCATCCCGTTTATTTCTAGTACTACATCACGAAGACTTAATTTAAGAAAATCTATCTTTGTATACTTACTTTAAAATGTACTAAAAAATTATCAAATATACTTTTATCAAAATATAAATTTTAATACTCACTTTCTTATTGATCGACAATCTTTCAGATGCACATGAGTATACAGATAGGTCTACAGAATCATTTTATAAACATGGTTGCTCGATACCAAACTGTAATGCCCCAATTTGTTTTTAAATTCATTTTCTCTAATTTGAAACCATAATTTGAAAATCCTAAAAAAGTTTCTCAAATTGATTTATTTTATTAGGCCTAAATTCGAGCATTATAACGCTAATTTCAAAATATTTGAAAGACTTAAATGAAAACATTAAATGTGTAGAAGCTTTTCAAACATTAAATAGTTTGGTCAAAATTACAATAAATGCATATTAAAACCATTCATAAAATTTTATTAATGATAAATTCAACATAATTTATTTAAGGTTTCAACTGAAATAAAATATAAAATATCATTGAAAACTGAAACATACTAAATTTAAATTCTTTCCTCCGATCCAAATTTTTTTTTTCTTCTGCAAGCTCACTTTCTTCTGGGAGGTTCTCGATCAAAGTCATTTCTTCCTCAAATAAAAACTCACCCACATCACAAAATTACAAACTATGAGAATAACTCAGTAAGCGAAAATACGTAAATGTGCAAAATTAATATTATATTTTACCGAATCCTGACTTAACAGTTACATACTGGTTGTAACTCATTTTTCAACCTTCGTTCAGACTTAGTCATCTCATTGTCGTTCAGGCTTTGTCATCTCATTTTCGTTCATGTATAGTCATCTCATTATCGTTCAGACGTAGCCATCTTATTTTCATTCTAGCTTAGCCATCTCATTGTCATTTAGGCTTTGCTATCACATATTTTTCGTCAATTCCATCATATTCATACACATACAAAATGTCCTACCAATTTTATCTTTATACAATTCTATATCAATGCCTAAACATGCATGGTCAAACATCAGAATCATGTAATAAAATAATTATAAGAAAATAACATAGATTTGGTGATGTAGTGTCGTAGCCAAAACGTTGAAAATATGGTATTTTCACTTACTTTGATTCCGAGAGTTTAGGGTTACTGGGATTTTTCCAAGATTCCAAATACTATCCTGTGTATACTCTTAGATCAAATATGGTCGAATTAGATCGATTTTGACAATTTTTAGGATTTTTTCTACCTAAATAAAATATTTGATATTAATTTTCCAGTTTAATAAATTCATTTCAAAAGAATTTAGGCAGAAATTCTTTATCAGTTTATTCTAAAATCGGTTTAGGTCAATTCTAGTCAAAATTTGGGTCGGGTCTTGTTTTGTTGGACTGAATCTGGTTCAGTTGGTCTACCTTTAAGTGAACCAATTTGTTTGGTTCACTAGTTCGTGGGTTGAAACTAAAAACTCGTTCCTTCTTCTTCTTCTTCTTCTTCTTCGTCGCACACCTGAACACACAGAGAGTGTGTTGCCGTTGATGGAGGTCGTCTTCGAAAGGCAGCGATAACTTCGACTGAAAGAAGTTTCGTCAGAGCTCAGCCGCTCGAGTGGAGGGTTGTGACTGTGACTAGGTGGCGCTTAGAGATCGGAGATTGAAGGTAAGACTTCTAGCTTAAAGAGAGAGATGAAAGCTTTTTGAATATAGAACTCGAGAGAGAGCAAAAAAGAGAGAGAGAGAGAGAGAGAGAGAGAGAGAGAGAGAGAGAGAGTTCTGGTGTGCTATTCCCCTTCACCAGCCTCTCTATTTATAGGAGAATTTCCAACTAATCTTCCCCCCCAAAATCCGAATTAAATCGGATTTTTAGCTTAACAAATGCGATCCCCATTCGAATTTCTAGAGATCTTTTATGTGGTTAAGTAGTTAGGAGGGAAGAATTCTCGGTTAGAGATAAATATGAGACTTTCTTAATATAGCATTCGAGAGAGATAAAGAGAATTCTGGTGTGCTCTTCCTCTTCACCGAGCCTCTCTATTTATAGGAGAGTTTCCAACTAACCTTCCCCCCTAAAATTCGAATTAATTCGGATTTTTAGCTTAGCAAATCCTATTCCCAAACTATTGTGAAGACAAGATAAGTCTTTTTATGGGTTTCTATGAAGTTAAGTTTGAAATTTAGTTTTTGGATTTGTTTCTATACTTAAAAATGTGTAAGAATCTTTGCAAATCATCTTCGACATCATGCATGTGTAGGATTTCATGTAAATATGCATGTTAACTAAGGATTGTGAGAATGATCAAAAAACTAAAATTTTCTGTTCATTTTTTGTTTTGGTAAAATTTGACTATATGAATAGTTTCCAATGCTTATGGTAATTCACTGCATTGTAGTAGACATCTTGTGGGAACTATGAATGTTAAAATCGCATGAATTGGATTAGCAAGATGAAAATTATGATTTTTTAAAGATTGAACAAAAAAACTGTTATTGAAAATCTAGCACGTCTCTGTTTTGATGAAATCCACCAAGCTACAAATTTTATACATGAGATATTTTGATATGTTAAATTAGAAATCCCAAGAGCAATATTGAATTGTGAATGGATGGAATTTGTTAAGTATATATCAAATTATGAAATTTTAAATTTTGATGAAACATTGAAGATGAAATCTACAGATGTTTCAGTTTTAATGTTATTAAATCATCTTCTGATTTTCATTCGTGGAATTGTTTGGTGTGTTATATTAGACACTTCAAGAGAAGTATGGCCTCTAGAAGTAATTGAATTGAACAAGCATAGTGAAAGTTATGAATTTTTGAAGTTGAATAAAAACAGTGAATAAGAATCTGTGCATATCTCGGTTTTAGTGGTATACGTATATCTTTATGATTTTCAATGGTTAAATTGTTTTACCATATGACATTAGACATGCTAAGTATATCTTTAGTGGTATTCATATATCATTTTGATTTTTGAATTGACGTCATAGTCCCCTTCAGTCTTATGAGATGTTGTTTGGACTTCGAATCACTGCCTTTCTGTAATAGTGTGCTGGAGTGATCATTGTGTGACACTCTCTTTTCACTGAGGACTTTTTCTGTGGAAAACAGTGATGATTATTTTCACTATATAGCCACCTATTTACGTTGCAAGTTTTTATAACTACCTCACTGAGGGCTTGTGGAGCCGGTTCGTTAAAAAGGAAGGAAATAGGTTTCCTTAACTGTTTTTATAAAACTCATGCATAGTTTTGAAATGCAAATCACGTTTTGAAGAAAGATAAAAACTCATTTTTAAAACAAGATGCATTGGGGATAATCTTTATTGTAACACCCAAAAAAATTTTCTATAACGTACGTAGCCCTAGTTTAGAGTATGTTGTGGGAGTTTAACGTTAATTCTAGGGTTATGTTATATAGAATAAAATTTGAAGAGAAATTTGAGAGAAAACCTTAGGATTTAGTGGTTAGGAATTTTGTTGAGTTGATTTTTGGTGTAAAAAATAAATGAAATGAAAGAGAAGTGTATGAAAGAGAAGGAGTTCACGTTGGAATGGGAGTGAGATTAAGGGTGAGGTTGTTTTATAAAAATAGGAATTTTGGTGGCAAAATTTAAAAGGAAAAAACTTGGAAAGTTTATAAAATGGAGGGTTTTAGTGTTAAATGACAAAAGTCATCTTCTTTTTTCTTCTCCACAAATTCACCAGCCATTTGAGGGTTTCTCTCCTCCATTTCTTCAAGATTTTTTTCTAGGTTCTAAGGTAAGAATTGGTTGGGTTTTGTTGGTAATGCACTTAGGTGAAGATTTTTGTTGTTTTGGTTGAATTTGGTTAGGGTTTGGGAAACCCTAAATGTGTCTTCCGAAAATTCTCATTCTCTTGTTAGTTTTCTTTCTAATTTGATAGTTTAATTCTTAGATATGTTGGTTTAGGTTATTTTTAGGGATAGATTGGAGTTTAAGTGGAAGTTAGTGAAAAACCAATTTTGAAAACCATGAGGGCCGATTCTGTTTTTGTGTTTTCGAATTTGTTAAGTTGTTTGGTTGTTGAATTTGAGTGTTTCAATAGATAGTAGATGTGTAGAGGTTTATGGAATGAGGTGGCACGTTTAAATCCGTTAAAAAACAAGTAAGTTAAAGCTGTTTGAAGTTGGACACAAAAAATTGTGGGAAAATCGGGTTTTAGTGTTTAGTGTTTGGTTTGTTTTAAGTGTTGTTTTAAGGGTTGTTAGTTTTGGTTAGATAATTCCTAGAGTGTTTCTAAGTAATTTTCTCTATTTCTTAGGTTAACGAGTTGAGCATTTGGCGTAACTGAAGAGGAAGTAAGTACGTGTGGGAAACTAGGTAAGTAGTGGAGTGTGTGCGTTTATGCCTTTGAGCCTACACCATGGAACGGTAGGGATTTGTTTGTTAGTTTGGTTGTTTGCTTTGGTTTGTGTTTGAGCATTGTATTGACATATATCATGGTTTTGAATTACGAAATACGAAAATACGAGCTTTGAACATGATTTCAAATGGTGAGTATGAAACGAAAATTGATAAATAGAAATGCAATGTGGCAATGTGAGTTCGTTGGAGTCGCATTAGGGTGACACTTGCGAGGGACTCTATGAGAGTCGCCCAGTCGCGTTAGGGTGGCACCTGGGTGTGGTTTTAGTGGAGTTGCTCAGTCGCGTTAGGATGACACTTGCGAGGGACTCTATGAGAGTTGCCCAGTCGCGTTAGGGTGGCACCTGCGAGGGACTATGTTGGAGTCGCACAGTCACGTTAGAGTGACACCTGCGCGGGACTCTACGAGAGTTACCTAGTCGCGTTAAGGTGGCACTTGCGAGGGACTATGTTAGAGTCGCCCAGTCCGTTAGGGTGACACCTGCAAGGGACTCTATGGGAGTTGCCTCGTCGCATTAGGGTGGCACCTGTGAGGGACTTTATGGAAGCCACTTAGTTGTGTTAGAGTTTTAGGTTAGCACTGACGAGAGACTCTTTGAAGGATTAATGAAATAAAAATGAAATGAAAACAACAGAGCGAGTAGAAACTGCATGTGTTAGGATGTGTGTGCATTGTATGTGTTTGCATCCATTATTCTCTACTTGCTAAGTATTAGGCTTATGTTTTGTGTTCTATGGTGTAGGTGATGACAGGATTTCAGGTGAGATAGACGATAGAACCCAGGACTAGGGAGCTGTCGATAATGTACGAGGCATGCCGGTGCGGGTATTTGTTGAGGCGTCTCGACCATGATCTTCGGAAAGTTGTGAGAGATGGGTACATTTTGATTGTATATAGGTATTTTGTTGGTTTTGTTTGGGTGTAAATGTTGGTGTTTTATAAACTTGATGAAAGTGGTTTTGCATGAGTATTTAAATGTTTGATTTTCAGGTTTTTGGTTTTTAGAAAATTTAGTCGTTATTCTGCTCTATTTTTCGTGTAGTAAACGACGTCGGTTTTGATTTGTTTTCACATTTTTGCTGTCGTTTTTGAGTCAGTTTTTCGGGATTTTTACGTGTCAAGAAGTCGGGAATGTTGGGAACGTTTGGGGTAAGTTGGTTTGAAGAAAAAATGAATAAAAATGGAAGAAGGGCACGGTTGGTCGAAGTGGTGCGCGTAGGGAGGGCCGTGGCGCGCTCAACAGGTGCGCAGTGCGCGATGCTGGGCGCCCAGCGCCGATCGATCGGCAAGTGTTGGTCTGGCACCAGAGCGTGCGGTGCGCGCGCCTAGCGTCCAAATGGTGCCAACCCGATTTTTTTTAAATTTTGATTTTTCCAAATATGTTTTGACCTGATTTTTTTCGACACATTTGGCACATATTTTACGCACGTTTTCCAACTGTTTTCGACGAAAAACCCAAAAATCGAGTCAAAATTTTATCAAAAATTATTTTAAATTCCATTTTAAATGTGGGAAGAGTGAGCCAAGTAGCGCACCAAGCCGGGACGGGTTCGGAGGCATTACATTTATACTGAGTTAGTCACTCACCCCAACAACTCCCTCTCAATCCAGTTAAAGAAAATTGTTGATAGCTTCAATAAAGATCTAGGAGAGCCCGCTAGTTGTTATTTTCTGTTGAACTCTTTGTATTCTTTGGTAATAATTGAGTAGTTTAATTTGGACATATAAACTTATTTGGATGAATTGGATTTTCTTTATTTTTCAGCACGGTTGGATATTGTTGAGTATCTTATTTTACAAAGAATAACAAAACGTTCAATTGTTTGAAGATGTTGGAGACATGAACTTTAACATCACATAAACTTGCTATATTTTTCATTATGTCTGCGTTTAAAATGAATATAATTAAATTGTAATATATTCAATCACAAATGAAACGCTGTGATAGTCTTGCAAATGATTTAATTTAATTTAATTTAATTTAATTTGTGAAATCAAGGAATATAAAGTGAGAATAATGCTAGTCTTCTGCATATTAGCTCCGAAGAATCTCATGCAATTATTGATTTGCTCTTTCATATCTTCTTAACCTAACCATATCAATAATGTAAATCTCTCTCTCTCTCTCTAACGGCACCCATGATTGACCACAGTTAATAAAATCCAACAATTTTATTGGTTCTATAATAAAAACCACCAATTTTATTGGTTCTAGAGTCTGAAATTCACCCATAGCAGTAACTCTCCCTCTCTCTCTTCTTATCTCTCTCTAATGGCACTCATGATTGACTACATTAAATAAAGTCCACCAATCTTATTGGTCTGCAAACGTGAATGACAGTTAACCTAAGTTCATATTTGTCAAAAGAAACCATGTATTAGCCATATAATAAGACAACCGATTACTTCTTTTATTTTATTTTTCTCTTTTTCTATAACTACTGAATTCATATAATATATTTCAAACCTAATGACCTAACTATAAGTCATTGTCGAATTACTTTTTTATTATTTGTTAATTTTAATTAAACTAAGTAATCCATAAGCTTTTGAATTATTGAAAATGGTTGAATATATATTAAGTTATGATTTTCTCAAGTTGGATAAACTATTGTGATGGTGAAACTGTGCATGCTTTGGTTCTCTTTGCATCGATCGAGCTGATGATGTTGGGCATGTAATATTTGGATATGTTAAACTAAACATGTTATGAGATCTATAGACTCTGGAATTGATGAAAATTGCTAGGTACACATCAAGTTGTGATTTTTCGAAGTTGGGTGAAAAACATTGAGTATAGAATCCGTATAAGTTTAAATTGGTCTTATAATTGTATCATAGGCATTTTTTTTTTAATGTTTTGAACTACTTGACATGTTTAGGTTTACCAACCCTCAAGGATAAGTGCTTTAATTGTGCTGAGGATTTAAGGTAAGTAATATTGTATGCGTATGACTTTCAAGCCTACATCAAGGGATATTAGGTAGAAACTGTTGCATGAAAAATATGGGGATAATTAGATTGGTTTATAGATAAAGATGCTATGTTTTGATTGGTGAAAAATATTGTAATATATGCAGTGAAAATTTCTGTTTAAAATGATAGAACATATTATGATAAATGGTAATAATATTGTATATTTAATGTCAAATGTTTTATGCACGTTATTATATCGCATGTTTAATTTAAGTCAAGTATGTACATGAGCATGTCATGCATCATGAATCTTGTTTTGAAAAATAAAAGAAACGTTTTAATGCATATATTTTTATTAAGAAAGATTGAAATGGTAATAAAATACGTGATGGGTCATTGTGGGCAAAGTTGAGTTGGACTATCTCAAGAGGTGGATCAAATGGTGTCTACTCATTCCCTGGAGTACGAGTTAAGTTGTCCCAAGAGGTAGACCAAATGATGCTTACTCCCTCTTATTGGTTGCCCCAACGATCAGATGGACAAGTGAAAATGGAAAATGGAAAACACGAAGTTATGTTTTCACAAAATGCATATGACATATTGCATTAGGTTTATGTTTAAGTAAAGTAATGACACAAGCATCACGTTTATGTTTACTATTATATATTGCTTAATGAGTATTAGGTTCATAGATGAATCTTGTGATGTAGGTTAAAAAGAGGATGATGATTTACTTATGAATCAAATTGGTTGATGATGAAGTCGATGAGCTGTTTCGGTGGATGAATAATTAGATTGTTCATGGTATATGATGAATTAGAATTACCTCACGAAATGGAAGTAACATAAAGTTAGCTATAGGTTTTCAATTGATGATTTTATGTTTAGTGTTTTATTAATGTAAAGAATATGTAAATAGACTTTTCGTAACTAAACTTAAAATGTTTGTTGTTTTGGTATGAATGAATGGTTTAAGCTTAAATGTAAAGTCTTCCGCTGTAATTAAGTTTTAAAAGCACAATAAGAGCTTTTCAAATGTTCTAAGCGGATTTAAAAAGAAAAACACATGTGCAACAATTTTAGAAAAAAAAATGGTATTATGTTATGGAACGTTACACAACAGAAATCTTATACTCTATTTTTTGCTCAAATAAACCTCATAGTTGTGGAGGTTAGCAAGAAACACTCTCTTAGTTAAATGACTGTTAATTCACACATGTACGTGATAAAAAGCCCTAAATTTTGTGACATGGAAGATGTGATTTATGATCTCCCCTCAAGGAACTCTAAGCCTAACTCTAAGTTAAGGATTGTGAACTGCCTAAACGACGAATCTGCAAATTCGCAATCTGTTGTTGATGAAGAAACGAAATCAAGTGATGACTAGACAAAGATGAAGAAGAGGATAAAGAGTTATGCATTTTTTGGGCACTCGGTTAAGATGAGAGAGAGAGGGGAAGAAGCTGCATCAAAGGTGGAAGAAGTGCTCGAAGATTGAGATGTTCAAAGGTAATCTATGGATTTGATTCTTATTAGAATGAGGGTTTTTGGGTTTATCAAAAAATTCATAATTGTTTTAATTATGACATGGGTTGTGACAACTCAAAAGAAACCTGAAACATAACGGAGAACGACCCAACCTATAACAGGACCAAACCGTCTAACCCTTAGTAATGATTTATAGATTTGTAGTGGGAAACTTTATTAAAAGTAAAAGCATTGTATAAAATCTGAGTAAGAAACACTTAGTAGGGCAAGTGTTCAAAAATCCACCACAATGTGATACATACATAAAATAAGTTATGATTGAATAACATGAAAATCTCAGTGAAAATTAGGGGTGGGCAAACCAAAACTGACCAGTGGGCCCCGAACCGAACCGAGACTTTGGGGATGATTCGGTTCAGTTTTGTGCAAACATTTTTGCCTTCAGGTCGGTTTTGGTTTACGTTCTCGATTAGGGGTGAGCAAGAATTGGCCCGGACCAAAGAACCGGACCAGAATTGACTTTTTGGTCCAGTTCTGGTCAGTTTTGAGGAACAAAAAAAGAAATTTCGATTCTGTCTAATAAAGAACCGAAATTCCTGGTCCGGTTCTCGGTTCTAATGAGACAGAACACTGAGAACCAACCCGAACCAGAAGTTCTGCCATTATGCCCTAACTATCATGTATCATCGATTCTCACTTCTCTCATTCTCTGTTCTCTTCAGTCTTCTCTGATCTCTCAGTCTCATCTTCACAAATCAGAGAGACGCAGACTTTGATCTCTCGCCCTCGCCGAAAATTCGTTGCTCGACCATCGATTGACGAAGTTAAGGTAAGTTTTTTTGTCTTTACCCCTTGAATTTGATTTTGCTCTTGCTGTGTTTTCTGCTGAACGTTTATGTCTCAATTTTAAGTCTCCTTCAGCCAAGAGATTGGTGTAAATCCGAGGAGCATATTGTTGTTAGTTTTGTGTCCTTTTTGTTAAACATTTTAGGACTGCCTTTAGGTGTGTCTTGCTGTTTTGGATGTGTTAATTCTGGATAATAGATATATCATTCATTAATTCTTTCTACCTTGCTGTTTTCGGATGTGCTAATGCTGTTTTTGGATGTGCTATGCTGTTTTGGATGTGCTAATGCTGTTTTTGGATGTGCTAATGCTGTTTTGGATGTGCTAACGCTGTTTTGTATGGTCTTGTATCAATCGGCTTCTATTTACATGTTTAATTCTAGTTAATTGTTGTTTGCTGTGTTTTTATTTGTTGGATTTGGCTACTTGTTAGATTGATAAATTATTGTATTTTATACTTTATAGGATGAAATTAGAAAGTACAAATGAAAATCAATATGTTGTGATTCCTCCCATGACTAGTTCTATAGTTAGTGTTCGAAGGGAAAAAAAAATAAAGAAATCTGATGTTTGAAATTATTTTAATGTTGTTAACGATGACAATGATAAAAATTCTAGAGCTAAATATAATCACTGTGGAAAAACATATGCTTGTGATATATTGAAAAATGGGATAACAAGCTTGAAAAAACACATCCGTGTTTGTGCAAAATTGTTGGCAAATTTAGATGTGAAACAAAAGACTTTGAGCTTTCAAAATATGTACAATAAAGGACAACAACTTTCATGTTTTAGTATTGATACTTGTCGAGAACTACTTGCGAAGATGGTAATTAAGGAGGAATTGTCTTTCAAGTTTGTTGAAAGAGAGATTTTTAGAGCATATTTTGAATATTTGCAACCGAAATTTTCTATACCTTCTACATTTACTGTTGCTCGAGATATTTTGAGTCTTTACGAAAAAGAAAAGATGAAATTGAAAGAGTACTTTAGAAGAACATCACAACGAGTATATTTGACTACAGATACATGGACTTCTATTCAGAATTTAAATTACATGGTTTTAACTCGTCATTACATTTAGAAAAATGTTTGTTTGAATGGGGAATTGAAAATGTGTTGACTGTCATAGTTGACAATGCTTCTTCGAATGATATTGTAATTTTATATTTGAATCAAAAGTGTTCAGAATTGGAATGGTTTGATTTTGAATGGAGAATACATGCATATGCAATGTTTTGCACACATATTAAACTTGATTGTATGTGATGGATTGAAAGATCATTAAAAGGATATTGCTAGAGTACGTAGTGTAGCACCCGGTTCTATTAAACCAATTTCTATTCTGTTATTTAATAGTAAGCATGTTGTGGAGAAAATTGAGGAAAGTATTAATTAGGTTAATGAGTGACTAAGTAAGGGCATAGTGGTAAATTGAGAACTTATAATGGATAACCTATTTAAGGAAAGAGACTTTGTGATTAAATGCACTGTAGCCGCCACTCTTTCCCTACTCTCCTCTCTTGATATTCAGCTCAAGCAGCAGAGCTCTCTGGACCTTTCTTCCATCCGATTTTCTCAAAACTAGGTGAGTTCTATTTCGATTCCTTGCTGCATTGGTAACTATCGATGATTTGGGGAGTGGATAAATGTGAGTTTCGAGAATGCTGTGAGCAAACTAGTTCGGGTTTTGTGATAATCGGAGATGTATAACGAACTAAGCTCCTAAACTAGTTTCCTTAGGCTTCTGGATAGTATAGAATGAGGTTTAGTAAGATCTAATCGATAATCTGTCCATGGTTTTAGGTTGAGTAAGCTCCCAAAGTAGTTTGCAACACCGAGCATTTCCAGGAGAGCCAGGTAAGTGAAGTGTGCTTGTGCCCTCGGGCCTACATAACAAAACAGTAGGTTTTCCGCATGTTGAATGTTTTCAGTTTGGTCATGCATCATGTTTTGAAAGAATACGAAAATGAATTTACATGGAATGTATGGTGAGGCATGAACAGAACGTATCATTATAGCTGTTAAGGGAATTAATCTGCCCCTTAATTGATGAAGTGGATTTATAATATTAGGAGAGTTGATCTCACTCCCAAGGGAACCTGGGGATCATTATAGCTGTTAAGGGAATTAATCTGCCCCTTAATTGATGAAGAGAATTTATGACTTTGGGAGAGTTGATCTCACTCCCAATGGAATATTTAGATTAGATTACGATGAATGTGAATGCAACTGAGCTGAGAAAGTAGAAACTGCATGATTAAGATTTACATTTCAGCATTTCATTTCATGATTGCTTCACTTATTTAGCATTAGGCTAATAGATGAGTTTTGTGATGTAGATGAAGATTTACATTTCAGCATTTCATTTCATGATTGCTTCACTTATTTAGCATTAGGCTAATAGATGAGTTTTGTGATGTAGATGAAGAAAAGACAGTAGGTGTGTTCTCTGAGTTTGTTGAGAGCTAGGCAGGTTGGAGGGGGTACATTCATGCATCGAACTGGCAACTGACGGGGCGGTTTAACTGATATCAGGAGTCGTGAAGGTTTAGTTGGCAATGTTTCAATTTAAGTACGTTGAGTTTTTATGACAGTAGTCGTTTTAATGTTTTTGGAATACATCTTGAGACTTTCTGTTAACGATACACTGTCAGTTTGATAGTGGTTTTACCATATTTCGGAGTAATACACTGATTTAAATAGTTTTGAATGGTTTTAGTGAAATGCTCAAATTCTTTTGGTAGTCAGAGTTTTCTTTGTGTAGAGAGTAAATGCTTGATGAGTCTTCAGTAAAAGCCATCGGATGATGTCTTCAGTAAAAGCCATCGGATGATGTCTTCATTAAAAGCCATCGGATGATGTCTTCATTAAAAGCCATCGGATGATGTCTTCATTAAAAGCCATCGGATGATGTCTTCAGTAAAAGCCATCGGATGATGTCTTCATTAAAAGCCATCGGATGATGTCTTCATTAAAAGCCATCGGATGATGTCTTCATTAAAAGCCATCGGATGATGTCTTCATTAAAAGCCATCGGATGATGTCTTCATTAAAAGCCATCGGATGATGTCTTCAGTAAAAGCCATCGGATGATGTCTTCAGTAAAAGCCATCGGATGATGTCTTCATTAAAAGCCATCGGATGATGTCTTCAGTAAAAGCCATCGGATGATGTCTTCAGTAAAGTCATCGGATGATGTCTTCAGTAAAAGCCATCGGATGATGTCTTCATTAAAAGCCATCGGATGATGTCTTCATTAAAAGCCATCGGATGATGTCTTCAGTAAAGTCATCGGATGATGTCTTCATTAAAAGCCATCGGATGATGTCTTCAGTAAAAGCCATCAGATGATGTCTTCAGTAAAATCATCGGATGATGTCTTCAGTAAAAGCCATCGGAAGATATAAGTAGAAAATTTGTCATTTTGTAACCGGATGATGTCGAGTATTTTATCCATCGGATGATGAAGGTAAAAGTCTTTTGTCGTTTAGCGATCGGTGGATGTCGGGTATTAAACCTATCGGATGATGTAGTAGGAGTTTGTCATTTTGTGATCCGTATATGTAGTTTGTTCTATCGGAAGACGTGAGTAAAAGTTTTGTTGTCTTGTAGTCGGCATAGGCTGGATGAACAAATCATTCGGCTGACGTCATCGGTAGATGTGAGTAGCAAAACTTGTCGTTTTGTGAAAACTTCGGTTTTGTTTTTGCCTTTTTCGTTGACTTTGCTCAGCGGATGATGTGTTTGACTTTTAAGAACTTTGAGTATTCCACACTTAAGCCTTCATCTCTTCCGGCCGAGTTACTTTCTTAATATTTTAACAGACTTTCTTTTTTAAAACATTGTTTTATAGCTTTCTTAACTCTATTCTGCTCAAAAGAATTTCTGCTGCAAGCTTTAACGTTTTGAGGTTTTAGAAAAATGTCAAATTTTGACTTTCGAGCGGAGTCTTAAATTGGTCCAAAATTTTCTTAGTTATGTCCGGGTTATGAGTAACGAACCGGGTTTATAAAACTCGGGGCGTTACAGTATAGTATCAGAGACATTCAGTTAAACCGTTAAAAAGATTACTCATCAGTGTCAATCGTTGCATGAGAGTACTCCAACAACTGTAAGTGTTTATGTTAGCTTTAGCTATAAGATGTTTATGAGAGTAGTTAACACTGTGCAGGAATTTAGTATTATGGCCAGACGCCCAGGGAGGCCAAGAGTACCAAGAGAAATATCGAATGTGAGAAGTGAAGAGGAGCCTAGTGTGATTAGGCAGCTGACAGATTTAGTGCGTCAGCAAACTGATTTAGTGCGCCAACAGTCCGATCAGTTGAGTGTGTTGTTGAACCGAGATGTACAAGGAAGTGCTAACTCGAGTTCTAGCGGTGAGCACTTTGGAGACAGATTTTGGAGACTTCAGCCGCCCACATTTGATGGGAAATCAACTAATCCCACTGTTGCTGAAGAGTGGCTCAGAAAGGTTGAGAGTATGTTTAGGTACGCCAATATCGAGGAAGAAGACATGGTCACTCTGGCAACATTCCATCTGGATGGCGAAGCTCAACTCTGGTGGGAGTCGATGGAAACCACCGCTGATGCCCTGGCTATGTCTTGGACACAATTCAGAGAAGTTTTCTATGAGAAGTATTTCAACAGCACTGTCCAGGCCGCTAAGAAAGTTGAATTTTTGAGCTTGAAACAGACGGGGTCAGTGGCTGAGTACAGCAGACAATTCGAGTCCCTGTCAAGATTTGTCGGACATCTCGTCCATAGGAATGAAGATAAAGTGTTTTAGTTTATGAATGGACTAAAGTCAGAGATTTTTAGAGGAGTCAAGTTTACTGGCATCAAAGGCTTGTCCTTCAGCGAGATTGTGTCCACTGCGTTGGAAGTGGAGGATGCGGAGATGAAGTGTACTAGAGCAAGAGAAACCCCACGAAAGTTTATCCAACCACATCAACAGAGTGGAACAAAAAGGCCTATTGAAAGCCAGAACAATCAAGGAACGGGAAAGAAGGTACAGGACACCAAGAAGTATCCCCAGTGCTCGAAGTGTCTGAAAAGTCACTTGGGTGAATGTAGGTTCGGATCGAGAAAGTGTTTCAACTGTGAAGAGGTTGGACACTCGTTCAAGGATTGCCCAAAGCCCAGGATCATTCGATGTTTCCACTGTAACAAAGTCGGCCATATCAACAGGGACTGCCCAGCCTTGAAGAGTGGCCCTGCTAAAGTAAAGCCAAGGATATTCTCCATGATGGCGACGGGCGATGATGAACAGCCTGTCGTGAACAGCCTGTCGTGGTGTGAGGTACCATATTGATCAACTCTACCCCTGCTTTTACTTTAATAGATTCAGGTGCAACACATTCTTTTGTAGCCTCTACATTTGCTGATAAACTAGATGTACAGTTTACCCCCACTGAGCATGTGTTTAACGTAGTATTACCCTCTGGTGAGCGCATGTACTCTAACCAAGTGATATTGGATAGTGTTGTATTAGTGGGAAACATGAATCTGCCTGCTGATATCATTATTATGGATATAACGGGATTTGATGTAATCCTAAGAATGGATTGGTTGTTCAAGCATTATGCCACGATCGATTGTAGGACTAGAATAGTTAGTTTTCAGCCCCCAAACATACCTTTCAAGCTTCAAAGAAAAGTAAGAAAATGTCTGTGATGACTTCTATTAAAACTAGACCTTCCCCATATGGAGAGTACTTGTGCTTCTTAGCTAGCGTTTTAGACACACAACACGTAGAAAAAGCAAATCCTCAAAATGTCTTAATTGTCCAAGACTTTCTTGAAGTATTTTTAGATGACCTTCTAGGTTTACCACCAGATAGGGAAATTTAATTTGTTGTAGATGTTTACCCCGGCGCCGAGCCTGTGTCTAAAAATCCATATAGGTTAGCACCAACTGAACTTAAGGAATTAAAGAAACAGTTGGAGAATTTATTGGAGAAATGGTTCATACGCCCTAGCTTTTCACCATGGGGTGCACCTGTTCTCTTTGTCAAAAAGAAAGATAGATCGATGCGTATGTGCATTGATTATAGGGAATTGAATAAGTTAACCGTCAAGAACAAGTACCCACTACCTAGAATCGACGATTTATTTGATCAGCTTAATGGTGCCCGTGTTTTCTCTAAGATTGACCTAAGATCAGGCTACTATCAACTAAAGGTCAAAACCGAAAATATCCCAAAGACTGCCTTTCGCACAAGGTATGGACATTACGAGTTCTTGGTAATGTCTTTTGGATTGACAAATGCACCAGCAGCCTTTATGGATCTTATGAATAGAGTGTTTCATGAATATTTAGATAAATTTGTTATAGTGTTTATTGATGATATCCTAATCTATTCGCGTACTAAAGACGAGCACGCAAGACATTTGAGTTTGGTGTTATGAGTACTTAGACAGCATCAACTTTATGCCAAGTTTTCCAAATGTGAGTTTTGGTTGGACAGAGTTCACTTTTTAGGTCATGTCATCTCTGGAGATGGCATATCTGTCGATCCAGCAAAGGTTCAAGCAGTTAAGGAATGGCCCCAACCGAAGAACGCCACTGATATTCGAAGTTTTCTTAGATTGGCCGGGTACTACAGGAAATTTATTGAAGGATTCTCGAAGATTGCTACACCTCTCACTCGGTTAACTAGGAAAAACATCAAGTATGCATGGACAGAGGAATGTGAATCCAGCTTCCAGACCTTGAAACAGAAACAGACCAATGCCCCAATATTAACCCTTCCCGTTGAAAATGGTAAATTTAACATTTATTGTGATGCTTCCAAAATTGGTCTTGGATGCGTGTTGATGCAAGAAGGTAAGGTAATAGCTTATGCCTCTAGACATTTGAAAACACATGAGAAGAATTACCCTACACACGACTTAGAACTAGCTGCAGTTGTTTTTGCACTTAAGATTTGGAGGCATTACTTGTATGGTCAAACTTGTGATATATTTTCGGACCATAAAAGTCTGAAGTACATCTTCACATAGAAGGAATTAAATATGAGGCAACGGCGATGGTTGGAATTTGTGAAGGATTATGATTTTGAGATTAAATACCATCCTGGCAAAGCAAATGTTGTGGCTGATGCCTTGAGTAGAGTGACAACACCAACCCCAACTATGGTTTTCAACATGCCATTAGCCTTAGAGTCAGAATTCCAAAGGTTTAATTTAGAAGCAGTATCCAGTGTATCAGCTATACTTTCAGTCATAACCTTAAAGCCTACCATTTTGGAGAAAATAAAGGAGGCTCAGACGAATGATGACGAATGTAACAAGTACAAGCTAAGCATGGATTCTACGGACAAAACAGATTTTAACCATTCTGCTGATGGAATCCTTAAGTTTAGAAATAGATGGTTTGTCCCTGCCGTTAAAGGACTTCGTGATGAGATTCTTTCTGAAGCACACTCTTCCAAGTTCTCTGTTCACCCTGGGAGTACAAAGATGTACAAGGATCTTAAACAGCATTATTGGTGGCCAGGTATGAAACGACGTGTGGCAGAATATGTAGGATCATGTTTGTGTTGTCAGCAGGTTAAAGCTGAGCATCAGAGACCTGCTGGAATGTTACAACCTTTACCAGTTCCCGAATGGAAATGGGAGCAAATAACGATGGACTTTGTGGTAGGATTGCCTAGAACGACTAAAGGGCATGATGCAATTTGGGTGATAGTTGATCGTTTAACCAAATCAGCCCACTTCCTACCAGTAAGGATGACTTACTCGATGGATCAACTTGCTGAATTGTACATGCAGGAGATTGTACCTTTGCATGGAGTTCCAAGCACTATAGTTTCTGACCGAGATTCTAGATTTACGTCTAAGTTTTGGAAAAGTTTGCATAAAGCTATGAGAACACAACTTAACCTTAGCACAGCCTTTCACCCTCAAACAGATGGACAATCTGAAAGGACCATTCAGACATTAGAGGATATGCTTCGTGCATGTGTATTAGAGTTTCAGGGTTCTTGGAGTAAGTACCTATCATTAGTGGAGTTCTCTTATAATAACGGCTTTCAGGCAACAATAGGAATGACACCTTATGAGGCATTGTATAGGCGTAAGTGTAGATCTCCCTTGTATTGGGATGAAGTTGGAGAAGCACGTTTGGTTGGTCCTGATATTGTGCAACAGACAGTGGAAAAGATTGCTCTTATCTGGCAACAAATCTTGACAGCTCAAAGCCGGCAGAAAAGTTATGCAGATAAGAGACGTAGAGAATTGGAGTTTGAGGTAAGTGATGAAGTTTTCCTCAAGGTATCACCATTTAAAGGGGTTGTGAGATTCGGAAAGAGAGGCAAGTTGAACCCCAGATTTATTGGACCGTTCACTATCCTGAAGAGAGTTGGGAGAGCAGCTTATCAGTTGCAGCTACCGGCTTCTATGGAAGGAATCCATAATGTGTTCCATGTATCCATGTTGAAGAAGTGCGTACGAGATCCATAACAGATTGTGGAACAGCAGAGTATTGAAGTTCTTCCTACTCTTACATATGAGGAGAAACCAGTAAGGATCCTAGACTATGTTGTGAAAGTGTTGCGCAACAAAGAAGTTCCACTGGTGAAAGTTTTATGGCATAACCAGAATTTTGAGGAGACAACTTGGGAGCGCCAGCAAGACATGATGGACCAACATCCAGAACTGTTCAGGTACTGAATTTTGAGGACAAAATTTTTTTAAGGAGGGTAGATTGTAGCACCCGGTTCTATTAAACCAATTTCTATTCCGTTATTTAATAGTAAACATGTTGTGGAGAAAATTGAGGAAAGTCTTAATTAGGTTAATGAGTGACTAAGTAAGGGCATAGTGGTAAATTGAGAACTTATAATGGATAACCTATTTAAGGAAAGAGGCTTTGTGATTGAATGCACTGTAGCCGCCACTCTTTCCCTACTCTCCTCTCTCGGTATTCAGCTCAAGCAGCAGAGCTCTCTAGGCGATTCTTTAATCACATTTTCTCCAAACTAGGTGAGTTCTATTTCGATTCCTTGCTGCATTGGTAACTATCGATGATTTGGGGAGTGGATAAATGTGAGTTTCGAGAATGCTGTGAGCGAACTAGTTCGGGTTTTGTGGTAATCGGAGATGTATAATGAACTAAGCTCCTAAACTAGTTTCCTTAGGCTTCTGGATAGTGTAGAATGAGGTTTAGTGAAATCTAATCGATAATCTGTCCATAGTTTTAGGTTGAGTAAGCTCCCAAAGTAGTTTGCAACACCGAGCATTTCCAGGAGAGCCAGGTAAGTGAAGTGTGCTTGTGCCCTCGGGCCTACATCACAAAACAGTAGATTTTCCGCATGTTGAATGTTTTCAGTTTGGTCATGCATCATGTTTTGAAAGAATACGAAAATGAATTTACATGGAATGTATGGTGAGGCATGAACAGAACGTATCATTATAGCTGTTAAGAGAATTAATCCGCCCCTTAATTGATGAAGTGGATTTATAACATTGGGAGAGTTGATCTCACTCCCAAGGGAACCTGGGGATCATTATAGCTGTTAAGTGAATTAATCCGCCCCTTAATTGATGAAGAGGATTTATGACTTTGGGAGAGTTGATCTCACTCCCAATGTAATATTGAGATCAGATTACGATGAATGTGAATGCAACTGAGCTGAGAAAGTAGAAACTGCATGATTAAGATTTACATTTCAGCATTTTATTTCATGATTGCTTCATTTATTTAGCATTAGGCTAATAGATGAGTTTTATGATGTAGGTGAAGAAAAGACAGCAGTTGTATTCTTTGAGTTTGTTGAGAGCTAGGCAGGTTGGAGAGGGTACATTCATGCATCGAACTGGCAGCTGACGGGGCGGTTTAATTGATGTCAGGAGTCATGAAGGTTTAGTTGACAATGTTTCAATTTAAGTACGTTGAGTTTTTATGACAGTAGTAGTTTTAATGTTTTTGGAATACACCTTGAGACTTTCTGTTAATGATACTCTGTCAGTTTGATAGTGGTTTTACCATATTTCAGAGTAATACACAGATTTAAATAGTTTTGAATGGTTTTAGTGAAATACTCAAATTCTTTTGGTAGTCAGAGTTTTCTTTGTGTAGAGAGTAAATACTTGATGAGCTGCTATATAAAGTTGTTGTTCTGTTGACGATCGGAAGATGTCTTCAGTAAAGTCATCGGATGATGTCTTCAGTAAAAGCCATCGGATGATGTCTTCAGTAAAGTCATCGGATGATGTCTTCAGTAAAGTCATCGGATGATGTCTTCAGTAAAAGCCATCGGATGATGTCTTCAGTAAAGTCATCGGATGATGTCTTCAGTAAAAGCCATCGGATGATATCTTCAGTAAAGTCATTGGATGATGTCTTCAGTGGAAGCCATCGGAAGATATAAGTAGAAAATTTGTCGTTTTGTAACCGGATGATGTCGAGTATTTTATCCATCGGATGATGAAGGTAAAAGTCTTTTGTCGTTTAACGATCGGTGGATGTCGGGTATTAAACCTATCGGATGATATAGTAGGAGTTTGTCATTTTGTGATCGGTATATGTAGTTTGTTCTATCGGAAGACGTGAGTAAAAGTTTTGTCTTCTTGTAGTCGGCAGAGGCTGGATGAACAAATCATCCGGCTGACGCCATCGGTAGACGTGAGTAGCAAAACTTGTCGCTTTGTGAAAACCTTCGGTTTTGTTTTTGCCCTTTTCGTTGACTTTGCTCAGCGGATGATGTGTTTGACTTTTAAGAACTTTGAGTATTCCACGCTTAAGCCTTCATCCTTTCCGGCCGAGTTACTTTCTTAATATTTTAACAGACTTTCTTTTTAAAACATTGTTTTATAGCTTTGCTTAATTCTATTCTGCTCAAAAGAATTTCCGCTGCAAGCTTTAACGTTTTGAAGTTTTAGAAAAATGTCAAATTTTGACTTTCGAGCGGAGTCTTAAATTGGTCCAAAATTTCCTTAGTTATGTCCAGGTTATGAGTAACGAACCGGGTTTATAAAACTCACGGCGTTACACGTAGATCTGTCAAGTATGTTCAATCTTCACCTATAAGATTACAAAATTTTAAGAATTGTGCTAATAATGTTAAGATTGCATGCAAAAGTAGTATTTTTCTTGATATGTGTACAAGATGGAATTCTACATATTTGATATTAGCAAGTATTGAAAAATTTGAAAAAGCTTTTAACAAGTTAATGAAAACTGATAGTAATTATGTTGGTGATTTGAATGGGGAAACACCTCCTACTACAACAGATTGGACAAATATTAGAGAACTTTTTAAATTTAAAAAAAAAAAATTGATACGACTGTGACTGTTTTAGTCTTTTCACATGTAACATCAAATATTTATTTTAGCGAAGTATACAATTTGACATTAGTTATCATGGAGTATGCTGAGTGTGACAATCCATCATTGAGGAAAATACTATTAGAATGCAAAGAAAATTTGACAAGTACTGGAGAAATTGTGAGAATATTAATTTCTTCATGTACATTGCAGTTGTCTTAGATTCAAGATGTAAGATAGAGTTTTTCGAACATTGTCTTCCAATGTTGCTTGATAATAATAAAGCAACAGATTTGGTGAGTCATATAGAAACAGTGATTAACAAATTATATTTTCAATACAAAGTGAATTTGAGGTTTGAAATGTCACAGGATTATTGTAGAACTAGTATTGCGATATCTTCGTCCACATGACAAAGTACTAGCTTTTCCCACAATAAGCTATTTCAGAAATTTTGTAACTGTTATAGTGATCGAGATGCTTCAAGCAAGAGGACGGAAGTTGATCAATATTTATTTGAAGAATTGGAAATTTTTTCAGACAATCAAGATCTTTTGGCATGATGGAAATTGAATTCATTGAAATATATAATATTAAGTAAAATTGCAAAAGATGTATTAGTTATTTCTATTTTCACAGTTCATTCGGAGTTGGCTTTCAGTGGTGGTGGACGTATACTTGATTCTTTTTGTAGTTCTTTATCATCAAAGACTATCGATGAGCTTATTTACCGTCAAAGCTGGTTTTGTGGGAAATACATGATTTATAAAACTTCAATGATGGGGTATGAGTTTGAAAAATGTGTTTTAAATTTTTCTCTATTATTTTTAGTAATTACTATATACTTACTTTGACACTTATATTTTACAGATTTTACATCAACAGCTGAATCTGAATATTGCCAACCAATTAAAATTAGTGAATAGTGAAAACATCAAATTTCCTTAGTGTATGTTTGATTGTTTTGTAGTTCAATTTTTATTTAATTACATTATGTCATTCTATTTCTATTTTTTTTTTTTTTTGCTTTTTTGTTGTGGTCATGGCGGAGAATTTTTAGTAGTAATTTGCATTTTGCAGCTAAGTATTAAAAAAAAAAATTGGGAGGACCAGAATTCTGGTCCGGTTCTGAAAAAAATTATGGGCTTATTGGTGCAAAAAATTGAAAATCGAATTTTAATGGTCCGGTCCTATTATCTCCAAAAACCAAACCACACTTACCCCTATGCTCAATGTTCAGTTTATGTTCGAAACCAAGTCAAAATCCGAGTGGAGGCTTGCCGCCCTAAGTCAGCTTGGATTCTCGGGGGTTAGGATGTGAATCATTCAGATCACAATCTAATCCATTCCTTCCAAAACTGAGACCCAGACCGAGAGGCGAGAAGGAGCCAAGAGGAGAGACTTCACGCGAGTCTGCGACGACTGACAATCCGACCTGACCCCAAATTCATGCGAGTCTGCGACGATGACCAACTATCTGACCTTCCCAAACCGGCTGTCCGACCTCACCCCTACTGCGAACTTTCGACAGACGACCACTGCGAGTAGCTGACCTCACCACAAATAAGAGGTATTCTCTTCATACTTCAAACTTGACGATTAATGTATGTGATTTGCACATTTGTGAAATTTTTGGTTGATTATGAATATGGTTTGAAATGTTCGATTAATTTCTGTCTGGGGATTGAGATTAGAGACTGTGCAGTGTGCATTTTGCACAATTGCACACCTTGAATGTGCAAAGGGTAGTCAGATCTGTGCCCTTTGCACCAACATTGTTATCTGCATACTTTGCATTGTGAATTTAGTTTGTTCCAACATTGTTTTTTTGTGCAATCTACTATGTTTGGTGCTTGGGATTACTTTACTTTGGATAATGCGTGTGATCGTAATGCACCTAAACCTAGATGTAACTATTGTCGTCAAACATATGCATGTCATATTGTACAGAATGGTACTTCGAATATGACAACATTTAAGGGTCTGTAAAAATTATTTGGTAGAATTAGATGTCAAACAAACAACATTACTTTTTGTAAATATAGAAAGGGAGGGAGAATGTTTAAAGTAGCAACATTTACTCAGTCAGGTGGACGTAATATGATTGCTAGGATGTTAATTAAAGATGAATTGCCCATGAGAATTGTAACACCCGACATTTCGGCCTGGTGATTTTTTGACCATTTTCATTGTCACCCTTCTTATTTAACCGTTATGATTTAAATTTAATGTTAAGACAAATTTATTACAAGTTGATTAAAACTAGGTTAGGTGGCAGTTTTGTAATTAGAATTGATGGATTAAGTATAAATAGGAAATGGAAACCTTAAACCTCATTTACTACCACTGTAGCCGACATTCCCTCTCGGCGATTCCTTCTTTCCCAAGTTTTTGCTCTCGGCTACCAGAACTTCCCTTACCGACGGCTGGTTTCGAGCTTGCTCTTCTCTGCAAATCCACACCCGAGGTATGAAATGGACAATGTAGTCATTCATTAGTAAATAGAGCTCTGTTTTCAGCTCGGCACTGAGTTCGGATATTTCTAGCAGTGGCCGAGTAGTTTAAGACTTTTCAAAATCTGAGAGTAAAGATGTCATCCTGAATCGATTCTGAACATTTTAAGTAACCAACTCGGATTTAACCAATGGTAAAACCTGTCCACCTAGTTTCGGATTTCAGACTGCAGTGTGTCAAACAGAGTAATCGGAATGACTTTAGCTATTAGATCCTAGGATGGTTTATGATTAGGACTTTGTTTTAACTACTGTAATGTACATGTTTTAGGTGAAGAAGTTTAAAGGAAAGAAGCTCGGATTGCTGAGGAATCCAGGTAAGTGAATGTGTTAAGATTTCCGGCCACTAGGGCCCTACACCGCAAGGGTATTAGGAAATCACTGAGATGTTAGCTTATTGACTATGATTTGTTATTTCCACGATATGAGAAGTTGTGTAAGTAAATGTAAAGTTACAGGATGTTTTACTTGTCCTCATGATATGACTTTTCTCTATGAACTTTATGTCTATGCACTGTGTTCCTGTTATGATTAAGTTGAGAATATGAAAAGCAAATGTAACCAAGGTTAAGTGCAGAGCGACGAAAGACTATGTTATGTATGACTCGCGAATTCTCCCACTGGTGGAGGCCGAGTTAATGATATGTATGACTCGTGAAATCTCCCACTGGTGGAGGCCGAGTTAATGATATGTATGGCTCGCGAATTCTCCCACTGGGGAGGCCGAGTGATGTATCATGATTGCCGCGATAGGCAAATGATTATGTATGACTGCCGCGATAGGCAAATGACTATGTACCCCTGTCTTCCTCCCTCGTCTCCTGCCTTAATACATGTCATGTAAATGATAAAGATGAACACGAATGATGAATGGTTTATGAACTTATGTCTCTTTAAATTGTGTACCCATGTATATCTGTCAGCATGCATTCCTTACTAAGCATTAGGCTTATAGTTAAACCTTATGGTGTAGGTGAAGAAGGTTCAGGTGAGGATGTTATGTTCAAAGAGGATGCTTAAGGCTGGTTGCTGGAGGATGCTCAAGGTGACAGTGCGGGACTGGAGAGGCGATTTATGACCTCTGGTTAAGACTCTTATGTTACAGTATGTTAAAGAATATGGTAGTTTAAGTAGGATGAGATTATTTTAAAACGTTGAGCTTTGAAACTGTCTAGTGGATCACTGAGTCAGGGAACGATTATATAGATTTATAAATGGTCTGTTGCTTAAGTCTTCCGCTATATGCATTTTGAATGAGTTGTGTTTTCTTTCTGTTGGAAGGAGTTATTTGATGATTTAGAGTTCTCTACCGTAAGACGGAAGCTGGAAGAGGTAGTCTTCCGGCTGACGTCATCGGCAGATGCCGAAAGAATAGTTGTTGATGGTTTAGTCTTCCGGCTGACGTCATCGGCAGATGCCGAAAGAATAGTTGTTGATGGTTTAGTCTTCCGACTGACGTCATCGGCAGATGCCGAAAGAATAGTTGTTTGATGGTTTAGTTTTCCGGCTGACGTCATCGGCAGATGCCGAAGGGTAGTTGTTTGATGGTTTAGTCTTCCGGATGACGTCACCGGAAGATGTAAAATGTGTTTTGTCGATTAGCGACCGGAAGATGTAAAATGTGTTTTGTCGATTAGCGACCGGAAGATGTAAAGTGTGTTTTGTCGTCTAGCGACCGGATGATATTTTAAATTAGCACGCGAGGCCCACGTGCCCACCGGAAGATGTCTTCTTTTAGGTGATGTTAAGCGAGTCACGCGTAATGCACGTGATGACCGGACGACTAAATTACTGAGGGTTGTCAACGCATGCAACCCATGCAAACCCGAGTGGTATTAAGTTAAGAAAATTGAGGGCACCTCCTCTTTTCCCGAAATTGTCAAGAAGCCAATGACCGAGTCTAGTCGCTCGACTCTGTGAAGGTTGAGCCGACGAGGCGTGGGAAGTCGGGCACGAGAGGGTTCGTCTTCCTTAATGGTTCTGCGTCTCTATTACCAGTTTAGAAAAAAAAAAGTATATGTAAAATGTGAAAGTCTGTTGAGAGATAGTAAGTGAATGTAATATTAGTAAAAGTCAAGCAAACGATTAATGAAAGAATATGAACACGTGACGGCTCCTGGCCGGGGTTGTTACAATTGTGGTATCAAAGCAAAACCAGGTTCTAAAACCGATTCTGCAGACTGCCTTCCAGCACTGACTGTCATTTGAGCACACCTCAGCAACTGTAAGTGTTTATGATTTCATGTATGTCATTAAGTTAAGTTATGCCTGTAATGATTTGTCTAGGAATCCCAAGATGGTTAGAGGTCAACAGAGAGAGACCAATGAGGATAGCAATGCTATTGCTCAATTGACTGAGTTAGTCATGCGCCAATCTCACCAGATAGAACGACTGATGACAGCTAGAGAAGAACAAGGCAACTCCAGTACCAATGCAACTCATGACCATGGGGGTGAACGTTTTCATCGGCTTCGACCCCCGGTGTTTAATGGGTATGTTTCAGATCCTGTCCATGCTGAGGAGTGGATCCGAAAGATTGAAGATATGTTTAAGTATGCAAAGGTTGACGAAGGGGATAAGGTCACCTATGCTGTCTTTCATTTGGAGTTAAGTGCAAGGCATTGGTGGGACTCGATCCAGAGCACCGCTAATGCCGAAGCTATGACCTGGGGGATGTTCAAGACTGCCTTCTTTGACAAGTACTTTAATAGGACTGTTCGGGCCAACAAGAAGAAGGAGTTCATGAATCTACGACAAACTGGCTCTGTGACGGATTATATATGTGAATTTGATGCTTTATCACGGTTTGCTCCCCGTATGACTGAGGATGAGGAAGATAAGATCTACCAGTTTGTTCAAGGACTGAAGCCAAGTCTGTACATGAAAGTGAAGACTGCCGGGATACATAATGTACCTTATGGTGAAGTGACGGCTAAGGCCTTGGAGCTAGAAGAGGCAGAAATGACAGCATATGCACAGCGCGAACAGCCAAAGAAACTCATGAAGGACACTCAGCCGCCACCACGTCAGAACAAAGGTTGGCAGCCACGACAGAACAGGGGACCACAGCAACAACAGCATGGAATAAAGAGGCCCCTCAACCAGAATGATGACCAGGGAAAAGGAAAGAGACCTCTGGCGCCTCTATGCCCTACATGTCAGAGGAACCACCCTGGTGAGTGCAAGCTGCTTTCTGGCCGGTGTTTCAGGTGTGATAAGACCGGACACATGGTCAGAGATTGTCCCATGCCGCCAGACCCGAACCGTGCAAGGGTTGTACCCAGAGTGTATGCGTTGATGGAAGATGAGGGAGCTGATCAACATACAGTCATATCAGGTACCATCATGATCTGTGGTTTTGCTGCTTATACACTCATAGATACAGGGGCCACACACTCGTTTATATCAACCTTGTTTGTATGCAAACATAACATAGGACCCTCACCAGCTGAAAGGTCATATAGTGTTGTGTTGCCATCAGGGAAGTCCCTACATTCAGAACAGATTGTTAAGGGTGACGTCGTGTACTTAGGGGATAAGGATCTCTATGCGGAGTTAATTGTCATTGACATAAAAGGGTATGAGGTGATATTAGGGATGGATTGGTTATTTAGACATCATGCCACGATAAGTTGTAGATCTGGAATAGTTGATTTTAGACCCCCAAATGATAATCATTATTCCTTCCAAGCTATTTCTAAAATAAGTAAGATACCAATTATATCCTCACTAGAAATATACCGAATGCTGAGATGTGGTTGTGAGAGCTACCTGGCTAGTGTAATAGATGGTCGGGTGAAGAATAAAATTGAGCTACAGGATATTCCTATAGTCCGGGAGTTTCCCGAGGCATTCTTAGATGACTTACCGGGTATACCACCCGATAGAGAAATAGAGTTTATAATTGATACATACCCCGAGGCATCACCTGTATCTAAGAATCCCTACCGTATGGCACCTGTTGAGTTGAAAGAATTGAAGGTTCAACTGCAGGAATTGGTTGACAAGGGATTTATCCGCCCCAGCAGTTCTCCTTGGGGTGCACCAGTCTTATTTGTAAGGAAGAAGGATGGTTCTCTTAGAATGTGCATAGACTACAGGGAACTAAATAAGTTGACAATCAAGAATAGGTACCCCTTACCCAGGATTGACGATTTGTTTGACCAATTGCAAGGAGCTAAGGTGTTTTCAAAGATAGATTTACGTTCGGGTTATTACCAACTGAAGGTTAAAGAAGGAGATATACCAAACACAGCCTTCAGAACCCGCTATGGACATTATGAATTCTTAGTCATGTCGTTTGGGTTGACAAACGCCCCTGCAGCCTTCATGGATTTAATGAACCGGGTGTTTCGTGAGTATTTAGATAAGTTTGTGATTGTATTCATAGATGATATCTTGATATATTCCCGAACTGTGGCTGACCATGAAGAACATTTGAAAGTAGTATTGACGACATTGAAGGAGAATCAACTTTACGCCAAACTGTCTAAGTGTGAGTTTTGGTTAGATAAGGTTAATTTCCTTGGCCATGTAGTTTCTGCTAATGGCATATCTGTGGACCCGACCAAAATTCAGGCAGTAAGGGATTGGCCTCAACCTAAGAATGCCAGTGAAGTCCGCAGCTTCCTTGGACTGGCAGGCTATTACAGGAAGTTCATCAAGGGATTTTCCATGATAGCTAAACCCCTGACAGGTTTAACAAAGAAGGACATTAAGTATACTTGGACTGAAGCCTGTGAAGACAGCTTCCAGACGTTAAAACTGAAGTTAACAACAGCTCCTGTATTGACCCTCCCAACCGAAGAAGGAAAATTTAGTGTTTACTGTGATGCGTCTAAAGTTGGTTTAGGTTGTGTTTTGATGCAAGAGGGTAAAGTTATAGCGTATGCTTCTAGGCAGCTAAAGAGTTACGAGCAAAATTACCCCACTCATGATCTAGAATTAGCTGCTGTTGTTTTTGCCTTGAAGATTTGGAGACACTATTTATATGGACAGCAATGTGAGGTGTTTTCTGACCATAAAAGTCTAAAGTACCTCTTCACGCAGAAGGAATTGAACATGAGACAGAGACGTTGGTTGGAATTTGTCAAGGACTACGATTTTGAGATCAAGTATCACCACGGGAAGGCTAACTCTGTAGCCGATGCGTTGAGTAGGATGTCAACAACAATGCAGCCCGTGGTTTCAACCATGTCTATACCCTTAAGAACAGAAGTTCAGAAATTTGACTTGGAGATAGTTCCAGAGTTATCAGTCTTGCTCGCTGAGTTAACTATTCAACCAACAATTTTGGAAAAGATCAAGGATGCACAACAGAAGGATTCAGTGGAAAATATCAGCATGATGGATAAGTTGAAGGACACCACCTCCGAGTTCAGTCTCTCCAAGGATGGGATCCTGAGGTTTAGAAATCGGTGGTGCATTCCTAATGATGTGGAATTGCGTAAGTTGATCTTGGCTGAGGCGCACTCCTCTTCCTTTTCTGTACATCCTGGCTGCACCAAGATGTACCGAGACCTGAAGTTACAGTACTGGTGGCCTAACCTAAAAAGGGATGTTGCTAAGTATGTAGAGTCCTGTTTAGTATGCCAACAAGTCAAAGCCGAGCACCAACGTCCAGGAGGTACTCTTCAGCCGTTGCCTATTCCCGAATGGAAGTGGGAACATATAGCTATGGATTTTGTTGTAGGACTACCTAAGACGACAAAAGGGCATGATTGTATTTGGGTTGTGGTGGATAGACTGACGAAATCGGCCCATTTCTTACCTGTAAGGACCACCTATACGATGGACCAATTTGCTGATCTTTATGTTCAGGAAATTATTAGGTTGCATGGGATCCCTGTATCCATTGTCTCTGACCGTGATCCCAGGTTTACCTCTCGATTCTGGAAAAGTTTGCAAGGTACATTAGGTACAAAGTTATCTTTCAGCACAGCTTTTCACCCACAGACCGATGGCCAGTCAGAAAGGACGATTCAAATACTCGAAGATATGTTGAGAGCATGTGTACTTGACTTTCAGACAACTTGGAGCAGACAATTACCTCTAGTTGAGTTCTCCTACAATAACAGTTATCAGTCCACCATTGGTATGGCACCTTATGAAGCACTGTATGGTAGGAAATGTAGGTCACCCCTTTACTGGGACGAGGTTGGTGAAACAAAACTTCTTGGACCTGATATTCTGCAACAAATGTCAGATAAGATTGCCACTATTCGGAAAAGAATGATGACTGCACAAAGCCGGCAGAAGTGTTATGCAGATCAAAGGAGAAGGGAACTCGAGTTTTTAGTAGGAGATGAAGTATTCTTAAAGGTGTCACCATTTAAAGGAGTCTTAAGATTTGGCAAGAAGGGAAAACTTAATCCTAGATTTATTGGACCCTTCCCTGTCTTGGCAAAAATCGGGAGTACAGCTTACAGACTGCAACTGCCTCCATCATTGGATAAAGTTCATAATGTCTTCCATGTGTCAATGTTAAGAAAGTGCATGCGTGATCCGATGCAGGTCATCCAGCCATCGGATATTGGTTTAGAACCGACACTGGAGTATGAGGAGAAACCGATACAGATACTGGAATATGCAGTCAAGACTCTGAGAAACAAAGAGATCCCATTGGTGAAAGTTTTATGGACAAATCACGGCATTGAAGAAGCCACATGGGAAAGACAGCAGGAGATGTTGGACAAATATCCTAAGTTATTTGCTTGAGCAATTTTCGAGGACGAAAATTTTGTTTAAGGAGGGGTGGATGTAACACCCGACATTTCGGCCAGGTGATTTTCTGACCATTTTCATTGTCACCCTCTTATTTAACCGTTATGATTTAAATTTAATGTTAAGACAAATTTATTACAAGTTGATTAAAACTAGGTTAGGTAGCAGTTTTGTAATTAGAATTGATGGATTAAGTATAAATAGGAAATGGAAACCTTAAACCTCATTTACTACCACTGTAGCCGACATTCCCTCTCGGCGATTCCTTCTTTCCCAAGTTTTTGCTCTCGGCTACCAGAACTTCCCTTACCGACGGCTGGTTTCGAGCTTGCTCTTCTCTGCAAATCCACACCCGAGGTATGAAATGGACAATGTAGTCATTCATTAGTAAATAGAGCTCTGTTTTCAGCTCGGCACTGAGTTCGGATATTTCTAGCAGTGGCCGAGTAGTTTAAGACTTTTCAAAATCTGAGAGTAAAGATGTCATCCTGAATCGATTCTGAACATTTTAAGTAACCAACTCGGATTTAACCAATGGTAAAACCTGTCCACCTAGTTTCGGATTTCAGACTGCAGTGTGTCAAACAGAGTAATCAGAATGACTTTAGCTATTAGATCCTAGGATGGTTTATGATTAGGACTTTGTTTTAACTACTGTAATGTACATGTTTTAGGTGAAGAAGTTTAAAGGAAAGAAGCTCGGATTGCTGAGGAATCCAGGTAAGTTAATGTGTTAAGATTTCCGGCCACTAGGGCCCTACACCGCAAGGGTATTAGGAAATCACTGAGATGTTAGCTTATTGACTATGATTTGTTATTTCCACGATATGAGAAGTTGTGTAAGTAAATGTAAAGTTACAGGATGTTTTACTTGTCCTCATGATATGACTTTTCTCTATGAACTTTATGTCTATGCACTGTGTTCCTGTTATGATTAAGTTGAGAATATGAAAAGCAAATGTAACCAAGGTTAAGTGCAGAGCGGCGAAAGACTATGTTATGTATGACTCGCGAATTCTCCCACTGGTGGAGGCCGAGTTAATGATATGTATGACTCGCGAAATCTCCCACTGGAGGAGGCCGAGTTAATGATATGTATGGCTCGCGAATTCTCCCACTGGGGAGGCCGAGTGATGTATCATGATTGCCGCGATAGGCAAATGATTATGTATGACTGCCGCGATAGGCAAATGACTATGTACCCCTGTCTTCCTCCCTCGTCTCCTGCCTTAATACATGTCATGTAAATGATAAAGATGAACACGAATGATGAATGGTTTATGAACTTATGTCTCTTTAAATTGTGTACCCATGTATATCTGTCAGCATGCATTCCTTACTAAGCATTAGGCTTATAGTTAAACCTTATGGTGTAGGTGAAGAAGGTTCAGGTGAGGATGTTATGTTCAAAGAGGATGCTTAAGGCTGGTTGCTGGAGGATGCTCAAGGTGACAGTGCGGGACTGGAGAGGCGATTTATGACCCCTGGTTAAGACTCTTATGTTACAGTATGTTAAAGAATATGGTAGTTTAAGTAGGATGAGATTATTTTAAAACGTTGAGCTTTGAAACTGTCTAGTGGATCACTGAGTCAGGGAACGATTATATAGATTTATAAATGGTCTGTTGCTTAAGTCTTCCGCTATATGCATTTTGAATGAGTTGTGTTTTCTTTCTGTTGGAAGGAGTTATTTGATGATTTAGAGTTCTCTACCGTAAGACGGAAGCTGGAAGAGGTAGTCTTCCGGCTGACGTCATCGGCAGATGCCGAAAGAATAGTTGTTGATGGTTTAGTCTTCCGACTGACGTCATCGGCAGATGCCGAAAGAATAGTTGTTGATGGTTTAGTCTTCCGACTGACGTCATCGGCAGATGCCGAAAGAATAGTTGTTTGATGGTTTAGTCTTCCGGCTGACGTCATCGGCAGATGCCGAAGGGTAGTTGTTTGATGGTTTAGTCTTCCGGATGACGTCACCGGAAGATGTAAAATGTGTTTTGTCGATTAGCGACCGGAAGATGTAAAATGTGTTTTGTCGATTAGCGACCGGAAGATGTAAAGTGTGTTTTGTCGTCTAGCGACCGGATGATATTTTAAATTAGCACGCGAGGCCCACGTGCCCACCGGAAGATGTCTTCTTTTAGGCGATGTTAAGCGAGTCACGCGTAATGCACGTGATGACCGGACGACTAAATTACTGAGGGTTGTCAACGCATGCAACCCATGCAAACCCGAGTGGTATTAAGTTAAGAAAATTGAGGGCACCTCCTCTTTTCTCGAAATTGTCAAGAAGCCAATGACCGAGTCTAGTCGCTCGACTCTGTGAAGGTTGAGCCGACGAGGCGTGGGAAGTCGGGCACGAGAGGGTTCGTCTTCCTTAATGGTTCTGCGTCTCTATTACCAGTTTAGAAAAAAAAAAGTATATGTAAAATGTGAAAGTCTGTTGAGAGATAGTAAGTGAATGTAATATTAGTAAAAGTCAAGCAAACGATTAATGAAAGAATATGAACACGTGACGGCTCCTGGCCGGGGTTGTTACAAGAATGGTTGAATGAGAATGATTCAAAAAATGCTTTGAATATTTTTCGAATTCTTTTGTTATGCGTTCTCGTAGAATAGTAGCAAGAGATGTTGAAGCTATATACAATAATGAGAAAAGAAATTTGAAAGAGCTCATTAGTAAAAGAAGTCAAAGAGTGTGTCTAACCATCGATACGGAGACTTCTTATCAAAATATTAATTATATAGTTTTGACAGCCCACTTTATTGATGGTGATTGGAAATTGCATAAAAAAAATTTGAATTTTTGTCAAATTGATAATCACAAAAGTAAAACCATTGAAAATTTACTTGAAAAGTTTTTGCTTGGTTGGGGAATTGAGAATATTTTTATCATTACTGTTGATAATGCATCTTCTAATGATGTTGCAATTTCTTTTTTGGTTAAGAGTTTGCGTAATTGGAAAGTTTTGGTTTTCGATGGAGAATTTATTCATATTCGATGCTTTGCTCATATTTTGAACTTGATTGGCAATGATGGGTTGAAAGAACATAAAGATTCAATTAGTAGGGTGCAAAAGACTGTCAAATATGTTAAATCTTTACTTGGAAGATTACAACAGTTTAAGAATTATATTGACATTGTGAAGATTACCTTTAAAGATAATGTAAACCTAGATGTGTGTACTAGATGGAACTCCATGTACTTACTATTAGATAGTGCTCAAAAATATGAAAAAACTTTCGAAAAAATAGGAGAATATGACAGTCATTTCTTATCACACATGAGAGAAGAAGGACCTCCTACTAGTGAAGATTGAGCTAATATTAGAGAATCTTACAAGTTTTTAAAGTTGTTATATGACTCAGCTAACATTGTTTCAGCTTCATTGCATATTACATCTAATTTGTACATAAGCGAAGTATGTCAATTAAAGATGATTATTCAAAAGTATGTCGAGGGTGACAATATGTTGTTGAGGAAAATGGCTCTAGAAATGCAGAACAAGTTTGACAAGTATTGGGGCACTTTTGAAAAGTTCAATACTCTTGTCTTTGTAGCAATCTTTTTTTATCGTAAATGTAACGCCTCCGAACCTGCCCCGACTCGGTGCACTACTTTGCTAACCAACCCCGTGTTTAAAACGTAATTTAAAATAATTTTCAAAAAATGTTCCACTCGATTTTCGAGTTTCTCGAACCCTCAATTTTAAATTGAGGTACGGACTCCATGGTTAGGGTTTTCCAAACTCTAACCAAAACCAACAAAACCACTCTAAACACACCAAACACCCACACCTCAATGTACCAAACTAAAAATCCAATAAATTTTACCTTGAAATTCCTTGAAAAATTGAAGAAAAGGAGAGGAGATGGAGGGCTTCAATGGTTGCCAAGACCGTGGGAAGAAAATGGGAGAAGAAAGTGTTTTTATGCATTTAACCTTCATTTTCACTAATTTATAACAAAACACTTTTCACCTTTTTGTTTCTTCCACCAACTTTTTAATTTTATAAAACACTCCCTAACTTCTCTTCCACCACTAATCCCACGTTGGAGTCCTCTCTTCCACCCTTCTAATTTCGTTTTATTCAT